>CBVK0101039902.1:0-24462 GCA_900067695.1 Picea abies | reverse complement strand
ATGACTCGTTTTGAAGAAGAAAACCCTAGTTGTAAAAACCTCAACTTCCATTGAGTATAACTCTAAACCTTTAATGATTCAAGACCTGAAATTTGTACACAAGATTCTTCGCTATCTCTTCTGAAATACCTCCAAGTTTCGCTATTTGAATCATTCTAGAAAAAAAGTTATATAAAAAATTTCAAGATGACCTTCAAAGAAAAACCCTAGAACAAATCTTCACAAGACTTCATCTTCCTTTGGAATTTTTCCCTTCTTAAGAGAATCCCTTAGACTTCTCTTGCACACCATAAAGACACCCCAACACCTTCAGCACACCCTAGACTTGATCTCTTCATTGGTTTCACTAAAAATGTAAAATTCTATCTTGTATTTACAGTAATTTTGTCCCCAAAAATTAGCTAAGCCGACCTCAATTTTTTGGTTGAGTTGTCGAATGGAAAAATTCATATCTCCTCATTCCTAGGGAGTTAAAGGAACTTCAATATACCATTAGAAAGGTATCGGAATAATATTTACAACCATGTACATTTTTCTTCAATTTGAGTTAGTTATGTAGGGTGAAAATTCCCTCAAAGATAGGGTATCCAAATTGACCAAAAATAATACTTTCAAAAATCTCCATCTTGCTAGACATCTGTAGGTGTGTAATATTTATCTTGGACATCTTGTGGGATCCATTTGTGTACAAATAAAATTGGGAATGTGGAAACAACCACATGTTATCTCATCTTGTGAGGTCCATGCTTAAAAGCTACGCCATAAGGAGACCACTTTGGAGTTATATACATTTATGCCATGGCTCCTTCAAGGCACTTCAAGGATTCTTCAAGTGGACACATATTTATTGCTTCAGGGGCTTCTTCAATTTGCTTTGACATTGACTTGTCCTCATGGCCTGACTATTGTATGTTGGATTCTCAAGGTTTCACCAACATGTCTTCAAGGCTTCTTCTCTTGGTTTCATGGCTTCAAGGCTTCTTTACTTGGCGTCATGGCTTCAAGGTTTCTTCACTTGGATTCATGGCTTAAATATTCAATCAATCTCAAGGATTATTTACTTGGCTTCATGGCTTCAAAATTCAATCAATCTCAAGGATTATTTACTTGGATTCATGGTTCAAGGCTTCTCTACTTGGCTTCATGGCTTCAAGGCTTCTTCACTTCTTCACTTGGATTCATGGCTTCAATACTCAAACAATATCCCTTTTTCACTGCAACATCATCATCATCATTGTTACATCCTTATCATTACCACCACATCATCATCATCACTACCACTTTGACATCAATGACAACATTTTCTCAACAAATATAACATCCTTCGTCGTAAAAAGATCATCTTTCCTCAAAATCCATGGGACATCACCTTCTTTAAAATACCAAGAGGGACCAACCTCTCCTCTAGCTTCTTTTCTTGGATAATGTCTCTTTTTAGTATTTGAAGTAATTAGATCTCTCCTAACATCTAATGTGTTGCTTTTATTCGATGATATGTGCATCCATAAAGAAGATGAAACATGTTTGAATATATGTATGGGATATAGTAAGTGTCCAATCTTAATATGATCCCAATATGGAAGCTCATAAAATATAGATTTCCTTTTCATCTCAATGGGCATTTTCTCAACATATGTGTCAAAAAATTCAGGATCATTGAACATAGGTCTCCCATTTGAATCAAACAATTATTCCATTTCCATCTCCTTCTCTGTGTCATCTTCCCTAATCCAATTTATCGGTGTCATTATTTCAGGTCTATGGGTTCTCTTTGGTTTACCATTGAAAGTAGATGCAACTCTTCTATAAAGGTGGTCTTCTATGAGAAATACCCTTGAGTAGTCATACACTAACTTTCGAAGGTGGTTGGACCACCTATCCTTTATAGAGGGTCCACAACATTTACATCCATGATACCCTTTTGTTACATAACCCATGATGTTATTATATATAGAGCCCATCAGTGTAAAAAATATAGTTGCATCAAATTAAGTATGCCAAATAACATTACCAATATAAACAAATCAATCAACATGCTTACCAGAGAAAATTCCTAGTCCTGGATAATTGTGTGTGGTGTACGCACATATGCCATACAATGTAAAATACATCTCCATTGGGATGGGTCTTGATACATCATATACATGTATCCATTCCCATACTTGATTAAATTCATTGATCAGTGGTTGGAGGTAGACATCCATTATCCTCACTTGTCTTCTAACCAAAACTATAAGAGCTAGCATAGGATGTTCATTCAAACTAACTTTCATAGGTGGTTGGACCACCTATCCTTTATAGAAGGTCCACAACATTTACATCCATGATACCCTTTTGTTACATGACCTACGATGTTATTGTATATAGAGCACATTAGTGTAAAAAATATAGTTGCGCCAAATTAAGTATGCCAAATAACATTACAAATATAAACAAATCAATCAACATGCTTACCAAAGAAAACTCCTAGTCCTAGATAATCGTGTGTGGTGTATGCACATATGCCATAAAACATAAAATACATCTCCATTAGGGTGGGTCTTGATACATCATATACATCTATCCATTCCCATAATTGCTTAAATTCAATGATCAGTGGTTGGAGGTAGACATCCATTATCTTTACTCGTCTTCTACCCAGGACTATAAGAGTCGGCATAAGATGTTCATTCTTCATGAACAACCATGGGGGGGTATTTTTATTGATCACTACCACTGGCCAAATAGAATAGTTGGTGTTTTGGAGGGAATATGGGTTAACTCCATCGATGGATATGCTCAATCGTAGGTTATGTACTTCATCCTTGAATTTATTGGGCCATGTATCTTCTACATGCTTCATGGCTATTGAATTTGTTGGGATTCGCATAACTCTTGGCTCACTTCTATATGAGGCATGCCACCCCTGCAACATGAATAATTATTTGCAATGAAAGAGCCTTTGAATCCTTGGAATTATAGGCATCTGCCTCAATATCTTATGAGGAGGACCATGTGCCTTACCCTTGTTTTTTTATTTATAGTACATGTCATGCCTACATTCTGGACATATCTCTTTGTCCACATATTTATTCTGTATAGAATATAATCATTTGGACATGCATGGTATGATGTGTACTCAACTCCTAACATTTTTTAGCATTTTCTTTGCCTTTACATGGCTATTAGGAAAGACATTATCACTCAAGAGTACCTTATATTTAATAACCTGCAATTAGTGGGTAATAGAAATGTACATTGTCATCAAGCATGAATAAAATCAACCATTTTCTTCCTTCATTATGTGACAAGATTCCTTAAAAAATTAGGGGACTTAATGGTTAGTTACTTCAAAAGTGTCAAGACAAACGTGTTTGACATACAATACATTGATTTCAAGTTGTATAGTGACATTGTTGTTCCTAGTTGGGTATACCTTGACCCTTGATGACCTAGGAAAGGGGTGGTGGAAGCAAATTTCAGGCTTTCAAAGAAGGTGTATATGACATCAACATAATCCCCTAGTTCATTTTGTTGGAATGCATACAAAATTCCCTCCATGGCTTGGGTATCCCTTAATAAATCATCCATACCAATCTCTATATCATTGCCTTTGTCCCCAACATGTGAAGAACCAATGTTATTGTAGAGGTTTTCAATTGGTGACTCGGGATGTAGTGGAAATTAAACCATTATCGGTATGCTTCCTCTCCAAGATGTGCTCGTTTAACAACAAGCTTGTGATTTGACATTATAGTGGGGTGAAATGGTAGATGGTAAACACATCCCTCATCGTTTGAATCCTAATTGTAAAAATATTGAACATTACATTGATAATATTAGTAACACAGTACATTTAATATGTTCAAACATTATACCAAAAATTTATTAGAAGCATGAATTTTTTTCCCACTAATAAGCATGCAATCAACCACTTTATAAAACAAATGTCAAATTAAGCAATACATTTACATTAGTGTCGCAGATCTAACGGTAGAAATTATGTTAGGGTTTTTTTCCCTAGAAGGCAACCCTCTTTTATGAGGGAAATGTATTGTGGCTAGACATGATGGCGAGTATTGAATTCTGAGAGAGGAGACTGTGAGAGAAAGAAGATGAAGTTACAACGGGTTTTGTTGTAGGTTGTATCCCTTCATTTGTTGGATAATAATAAATGAAGGACCTGGCAATTTCTCTGGTGGGCATAGCCCACACTAGGTGAACCACGCAAATCTGTGTCTCTCTTGTATTGTGTATCTTCTGTGTTTTTTTTCTACATTTGTTTTATTTTATTGCTCCGCGGTCCTATTTTTCTAACTACTCGTAGTGTTGGATAATCGTGTGTGTTGTACGCACATATGCCATACAACATAAAAGTCTTCTCCTTTGGGATGAGTCTTGATACATCATACGCATGTATCCCTTCCCATAATTGCTTAAATTCATCGATCAATGGTTGGAGGTAGATATCCATTATCTTCACTTGTCTTCTACCCGAGACTATAAGAGCCAACATAAGATGTTCATTCTTCGCGGAAAACCATGGAGGGATATTGCTATTGATTATTTCCATTGGAAAAACAAAGTAGTTGGTGTTTTGGAGGGAATATAGGTTAACTCCATCCATGGCTATGTTCAATCGTAGGCTCTGTACTTCATCCTTGAATTTATTGGGCCATATATCTTCTATATGCTTCATGGCTATTGAATTTGTTGGGATTCTCATAACTCGTCTCACTTCTATGTGAGGCATTCCACCCCTACAACATGGCTAATTGTTTGCAATGAAAGAGCCTTTGAATTTTTGGAATTATAGACATGTTCCTCAATATCTTATGAGGAGGACCATATGCCTTACCCTTGTTTATTTATTTATGGTACCTGCCATACCCACATTCTAGACATATCTATTTGTCTGCATATTCGCTTTTGTATAGAATACAGTCATTTAGACATGTGTGTATGATATGTACTCAACACAAAACACTTACAACATTTTCTTTGCCACTGCACAACTATCGAGCAAGACATTATCACTATGAAGTACCTTATTTTTTAGTAACCTGCAATTAGTGGAAAATAGAAATGTACACTATCATTAAGCACGAATAAAATCAACCATTTTCTTCCTTTATTATGGGACAAGATTCCTTTAAAAATTAGGAGACTTAATGGTTAGTTACCTCAAAAGTGTCAAGAAACACATGTCTAACATACCATACATTGCTTTCAAGTTGTACAATAACATTGTTGTCCCTAGTTGGGTAGACCTTGACCCCTGTCGACCAAAGAGAGGGGTGGTGGAAGCAGATTTCATGCTTTTGAAGAAGGTATTTGTGACATCAATGTCATCCCCTAGTTCATTTTTTTGGATTGCATGTAACAACATTCCCTCCATGGCTTGGGTATCCCATAAGAAATCATCCATACCAATCTCTATATCATTGTCTTCATCCCCAACATGTAAAGAACTAGTGTTACAGTAGAGGTTTTGAATTTATGACTCAGGACATAGTGGGAATTGAATAGGTGGTTGATTCAACCATTCTCAGTATGATCGTTCTTCGATCCATGCCAATTTAACAACAAGCTCATGAATTGACATTGTAGTGGGGTACAATGGTAGATAGTAAGCAAGTTGTTTACCGTCAGAATCCTAATTGTAAAAATCTTGAACATTACATCGATAATATTAGTAATACAATGAGTTTAATACGTTCAAACATTTATTAGAAGCATGAAATCTTTTTCCCAATAATAAGCATACAACCAACCACTTTATAAAACGAATGTCGAATTAAGTAATACATTTACATTAGTTCAATTGAAAATCTAAAAATACAATTACTCAATCATGTTTTTCTTATGATGTAAGGGGTGTCTACATAAAAGAGATCCAATTCACGATGTAATATCGTTGAAGCATGTTGGTTACTGGAAGATGGCATGTTACAATTGGTAGGGTAACACAATTTTCCATTTTCATCAAACATTTGCTTGCAGTATCTTTCTCCTGATAAGAGCTTGCAGAATTTTGGGACTACTACAATATATTGCACATCCAAACTCGATCCTGAATCTTAATCCTGCAAAATTCAATGAACAATTATTCAACTGCACTTGCATACATAACATAAATCCAATGAGATAAATCAATTATAAATAAAATCTAGATTTACTTCAATTCGAGGGAGAGAACTTGAAGGATTTGCAACAATATGAAATAAGTTGTATTATGAAGAATTGGCCATTTGATATTATAATTATTTTTTTCTTGCATTTGAACCAAAACCATCATCTTGGGAAGCATAAAACAATATAACTTTAAATAGAATTTCAAATGATTTTTAAAAGTTATCGGTTCGCCTAATTATATTATGACGCCCCAGTGTGTATCCATACAACAACCTCACCAATGCGACAAGTTATGATAAGAACTAAAGAGTGGTCTCTGTTATAGCCTTCACAAAGCAAAACCTCTGCAAATTCTAAATCCGAAGGTTTGCATTTGCATTTTTCAATTAAATTGTTTGTTGGTGAGTTATTACTTACGGACCACACCAGTGCTAGCATATTGACTAACAAAGTTACAAAAATAACGCGTTTGTTTATATACAATTGTTTACATTTGAATTTTCTTTATCGATGCGTTTTTCATATAAATCACACTGGTGCGTCTGTTAATGTATAGCGCACCAGTGCATTTATTAATGTATAATGCACCGGAAAAAGTAAGTTCGAAAAAAACCAATGTGTGAGTTTATCATTAATACCTCGAAACAAACAATGAAAAAATGAGCAGGAATTTCATATTTTCTAAATGTACGTGTTTATAAATTTTCAGTGCATTTCCAAAAAATAAAAGGGTTTCATAGTTACCTTCGATATTGGAAGCCCTAACTCCCTTGTTGTTTCTCTTACTTTCCCTCTTTATATTTCACAATGATATTTTTTAAGCAATATATTTTTATAGGCTTTGTTTACTTATGTATGGGGCATTGGGCATTCATTGCAATGGGATTGTTGATGGTATTGGATCCCAAATCAGTTTGTCATTGTCGTTTTTTTTCAAAAACCTTTTTGTGGTTTGTGGTGCGCTCTATACCAGTATAGAGCAATGGATCCTATATTCATGTCAAACGCACCACTGAATTTGAAATAAAAATAATATTACTTGAAAAACGCCTTTGCTGTCAGTGGTGCACATTTTACAAATAGAGAACATCGATGTGTATTATCAGGTAAAAAGCATCGCTTAATTTAAAATGGAAGTAATATTGTTTTTTTATATGGAAATCATCATGTTTTAAATTTGTTCACGGGCCGATGATCGACGATGCGTAATTAACAGTTCTTATTCATTGGCGTGTTTATTAATTTATAAAGCACCACATGAATACAACAATTTGTAAAATGTTTTCGATTTCGCAAGCACACTACTATCATATACCGGTGCATATACATATGTGTAACACACTGGTGCGTACTTGTTTACTATACAGACCAATGTGTACTCATTTACTATAAACATTGATAGCTTATGTTGTAAAAAACATAATTTTTGTATCTAATGATTCTTAGCTTTTCTTTTATTAGAGAGATTATGAACATTCCAAGGGACAAAAAAGGGGAAAACCAATACATGCTTGTAATGATGTCCAAAAAAATGTACAAGGAGATGGTAAAAAAAAATGAACATAATTGCATTGTAGGAGGAGCTATCTCGACAACAATGCGCATCAGAGGTATGTAATCATTGATTTATTCTTTTATGTACATCAAATTTAATTATCACACGAAATATTAATTTTCAATTGTTTTGTTGCATAAAAGAAACAAAATGGAGACCATTCAACACATAAGACCGGACGACGAGGAAGAAAAGGGTTGATCACAAAGTTTGTGAGTACTTACATTTTCGACCTTACTTAAGATTTCATATTTGTTGTGATCTTCATATTTAAATAACTAGTTTACACATGTTCATGGATGTCTTCTAATATGTGCTAATATAAAAAGAAGAGCCAACCGAAGAATTGATTGACTTTGTGTTAAGTATGGGTTGTGAGTATGTGTTCAAGTATCAAGGTTTAATTGAACAATTTGTAAGTAGTTATGTTGTTTAACTTCCCTCATTTTATAATTAATGGAACAACAATAGACCTTTATATTAATTATATCCACTATGCTTTGTCATGGCGTATTAAACATGCAACAAACAAAGTATGGAGTGCAACCAACATAACATATTTTGAGAGATGAAATGCAACATGGCTTTGAAAGAATGTGTATTATTTATGAAACATTCATTGCTATGGTGCGTTTTTTTATTTATGCAATCACGTGTTACATACACACACACACTTATTACACTTTATTTCTATGTTTGTAGATGGAACATGAAGAGGATGAACATAAATTACAAGTCGATCAATAAAACTTTAGGTTAAATAAACAAAGCACAATATTTCCTACAAGTGATGAAGAAATGAGGCATGAGCGCAACTCAAGAGATGACAATAGTTTAAGTGATGGATGACAATCATTTTTTCCTCTACTTCCTTTAAATCCTTATCCATCTTCTTATTCTTAGAATCCACCCTAGTTTCCATTGCTACCTTTAATTTTTTAAGAGTTGCTACAAATTGGAAACTTGTTGAATCCCTTGAGCTCCCATCACAGACAACCCATTTCTCTTTGACAAGATTCAAGCACTCATCATCTTCTTACTGGATAGGAGTAAACTTAAAGGGGTTTGTTGGCTTTAAATCTCTTTCCTCTATCTAAAGAGTAATTGGAAAATGATATGAATCCCCTCCTGCCTCTATCAACTATCTAACCCTTTCTAATCCACTCATTATATTTTCAATTACTAAAATTCTATCTAATCTTTTTGAAACCTCATCTTGTCTCGGTCTATTATTCCTCTAGGTAGGCATAATTTTTACAAGTTCCATAGCCACAAACCCTGCATCTTCTGTTTTGAATCTAAAAAAATTTGCTAACCTATCAAATCTTCCCCCACACTTTAGCTCATTTGAGAGTAAAATTTAAGCCTCTCACAACAATCACCCTTTCCTTATTTGTATACTCTCGAAAGAAGATATCATCCCATAAAAATTTTATTTCATCATATAGGCCATAAAAATTAACCATGGTAATTTTTTTCTTTAATTCCTAAAATAAAAACTTTGTACATATACTTGATACAAGAAAAGATTATTTTAGTAAAGGAACATATTTCTTCCACCTAGAAATGAGCCCTCCATAATTTCCAATTGCTTCAATATATAAGAAGTTCCTTTCCTTAAAAAAATTTCCTAACAAAAATATCAACTTTTGACCTTCCCCCATGGTTTCCTATAACATAATCACATCTAGCTTATGAAGTTCCACCAATTTAGAAATGGAAATTCTTTTAGAGGGAATACCCAACCCCCTAACGTTCAAGGCTATCTCAATCATTGTCTAACCCTAGGAGGAGTATATCCTTCTCTAAGAACCCCTTTAATGGACTTTTGTTTCCCATATTGTATTTCTTTCAATACCTTCTCTTGAGTGTGCTTGAGTGTTAGAGACATAACCTCCCTAACCCCTCACAAAGATAGAATAATATATTTCCATGTAATAAAGGCTGACATTAGTTAATAAGGCCTATTTAATAGATTGGAATAAGTCAATGTAAGAAGACCTAATTCCGCTTCTAGAAGGATCTTCCCTAGAATGATCTTTAGAAGATATAATTAGTATAAATAAGAATAGGAGTCGTGAGAAGTTTTTTCTTGAGAATTATTGTAATAGAGTATTTCTCTGTCGGAGATTGACCCCTCGAAGAGACAAGTGAACATTGTTTCCTATCAATAAAGGTATTATTTTGGTGTCGTGGTTTCATCTATTGTGTTGTTCCACTGTTATTCTCTGCAATATTTCTATTTTCAGCTATTATAATAGATCTGGTACCTTACAAGTGGTATCATAACACTTTCCTTGGCAGAAAATTTTGGGTTTTTTTTTCCAGGGTAGAGATGTATTCTGGTGTCTTAAAGCTACATAGATCTGTCATTCAACGCATAAATCTGTAGTCGGGGAAGCATGCACGTAGGAACTACAAGTGGTACATAAGCGCATATTGTTGGCCACCCTTGTAACCCCTATTGGTACCCCTTTGAGTGGTAGCACATCAGACAACACCTGTATATGGATCGACCTAGATATCCTGAAGCCCTCAATAGATAAAGCACTTGGCTGCCTAACTGTTATAGTGCCACCAAGAAAATCACTTGGGAAGATACTCTCTAGTACCTGGGTAGTCGGGTAGTACAACTAAGGGCACAGTCTAGCCTCCTTAGT
This sequence comes from Picea abies, assembly GCA_900067695.1. Classification (NCBI taxonomy): domain Eukaryota; kingdom Viridiplantae; phylum Streptophyta; class Pinopsida; order Pinales; family Pinaceae; genus Picea; species Picea abies. The sequence continues at coordinate 14,133 of CBVK0101039902.1, read as the reverse complement.
TGGTTCCCTGAGATATTGGGTCAAGTACTCTTGTTGGACCCCGCACGTATATCAGAGAGCTATAACACAGGGAAAACCCTTATCTATAGAAACCCTAAATACCCTAACCCTTGGGACGAAAACATAAACAAAATAGACGAGAAATATTGCTGTGCAACTTTACCTCCTGCATTTTGGTTGCGAAATTACTACACATTTTTTCCTATTAAGAATTTGGGCCTATCAACACTGTAGTATTCTTCATATCAGAGTATAACTCTGCAGGAGTAAAACAAAAAGTATGTGGCTTGTCTATTCCCTTATTTGAGACCTATCACATTGGGCTCCTCATTTCATCCTGATCACAGAGATACCTATCAATTTTTAGCCTTTTTTCCCTGTGGTCCCGACCCCCTTTCCAACACCCCTACTTGGGACCTATTCCCTTGAACTCCTCTTTTCGTTCTGATAACAATGATACCTATCATTTATTAGCCTTGTTTTTCCATGGACCCACCCACCCTTTTTTCTCACCTCGTCCTGTGTTTTCCCCTCACCATGACCAACACTCACAACCAAGACCTTGAAAACTGAATAGCTACCCACATTGAGTCCAAAATGGACCACCTGAAAGAGGAATTGAAGAAGGACATCAATTTCCACCTTGCCAGCCAGCTTGAATCCCACCTTGAGTCTCAAATTGACTCATTTACTACCAAGGTATTAGAAAAACTGTCCATTTCTACAATCCATTCCTCATCTGATCAACCTTCTAACCTCGAAGGTATCACTTCCTCCAATTCCCAACAGTTTCAATCTAACCCTTTTCATCATGATCTATGTCTTCCACGAGTGGAGGTGAACAAATTTGATGGCTTAGATCCCATTGGTTGGGTCACTCGAATGGAGCACTACTTCTCCTTACATGGCATCATTGATGGCTTGGCCAAACTTTGTTATGGTGTCCTCTATTTGGATCCTGAACATTGGCAATGGTGGAAATGGTGTCACAAATCATGCCAAGGATATGTGGCTTGGACCTATTTTGTGGCTGAACTTTATGACCACTTTGAAACTAATACACACTCCCTAGGCCATCTACCAAATTAAAACAATCAGGTACAATGGAAGAGTTTATAACTGCATTTGAGAAATTATCTTTCAAAACAAAGGGCATGTTTGACACTTTTTTCCGAGAATGCTTTATCAGTGGCCTCAAGGATGATATTCGATCCCAAGTCCTCATGACTCGCCCCTAGACTTGGTTGGAAGCTACTCACTGTGCCAAGGAAGACCAACAGGTTGTTTTTTCTGAACATCGCAAACCTTCTTCCCCCCTGCACCCTCACCCTTCCACTCCTGCCCCTCATCCCAACCCTTTAAACATCCAAAAATTAACCTGGATAGAAATGGTTGAATGCCAACTCAAAGGTCTTTGCTATAATTGTGATGAAAAATATTTTCTGGGGCACAAGTGTAAGGAACATAAGTTGTTCATGGCCATCTTTGAGGATGTTGCTGAAGACGAGATTGAGGCTTGTCATGTAACTAGGCTACCTGATCCAACTCCTATCACTCCACCATCTGATCCACCAAAATTTGAACATGTCATTTCCTTGAATGCACTCACTGGCTTCTCTGCTTCCCAAACCCTCAAGCTAATTGGCTACATTAAAAACCGAAAGGTCATCAACCTAATTGACAGTGGTAGCCCTCATAATTTCATTCATCAACGCATTGCTCAAGAAACCCATTGCTATATCCATGAAGTCAACAATTTTCAAATCTTGATTTCTAATGGTGGTTCCATAAAATGTGGGGGGCGTTGTGAAAATGTGTGTCTCCAAATTGGCGAGTACAACCTAAAATATCATAGGTTTGCTATCGACATGGGTGGTTGTGATATTGTGTTAGGTGAAAAATGTTTACACACTCTCAGTCCCATCCTCATGGATTTTAACGAAATTACCATGTAGTTTCAACATGATGACCAACAGTTCCAAGGAATTAGAACACACTCCCTTGAGATCATCAATTGCCATCGAATGGAAACGATCCTTAAAAAATACCATTCCAAAATTATTGCCCAACTCAATGTCATTCAAGCAATTGAGACACCATTTGTGCATCTTGACATCCAATCTATACTTTCCAAACACCATACTATTTTTTCCAGGCCCATGGCCTTCCCCCTTCCCGCGGTGTTCATGATCATTCCATTCCCCTAGTTCCGGGAATTATTCCTCCCAATATCCGCTCGTATCTTCATCCCTTTTCCCAAAATAATGAAATTGAGAAAATTGTTCAAGAATTGCTCGACATGGGTGTCATCTGCCATAGTACTAGCCCCTATTCTTCTCCTATGGTCATGGTCCTAAAAAAATAAGGCGCATGGCGCATATGTCCCAACTTTCATTCTCTCAACAAACTCACCATCACAGACAAGTTACCCATTCCTATCATTGATGATCTATTGGATGAATTGAGTGGTGCTCACTACTTTACTAAACTTGATGTTCGTTTTGGTTACCACCAAATACATATGAACGAGGTTGACATTCCTAAGACATCCTTTCAAACTCATGAGGGTCACTATGAGTTCTTGGTCATGCCCTTTGGCTTATGTAATGCCCCCTCCACTTTCCAAAGTCTCATGAATCATGTCTTTTGTCCTTTTCTTCGTCATTTTGTCTTAGTTTTCTTTGATGATATTCTCATCTATAGTAAAACATGGACAACCCATCTTTTCCATGTGGATCAAGCTCTCCATCTCCTTTCTCAGTACCAACTTTTCCTCAAACAATCCAAATGTGCCTTTGGAGCCTCATAAGTGGAGTATTTGGTTCATATTGTTGGAAAGGATGGTGTCAGGGTGGATCCTAAGAAAATTGAAGCTATGTAGGATTGGCCTCACCCCAAAACTCTCAAGAGTTTGTGTGGTTTTCTCGGTTTAACGATCTATTATTGTAAATTTGTTAAGAACTATGACAAAATTGCAGCCCCTCTCATTGCTCTCCTTGAAAAGAACGCTTTCAATTGGACTCATGCAGCTGATCAAGCATTCCATGCTTTGAAAGAGGCTATGTGCGCAACTCCTTTTGTGGCCCTTCCCGACTTAAAAAACACTTTTGTCCTGGAATGTGATGCATTCAGGAAAGGAATTGGTGCAATTCTCATGCAAGAAGGACGACCAGTGGCATTCACCAACAAATGACTTTTGGAGCACCATTTGGGCCAATCAATCTATGAAAAGGAAATTTTGGTTGTTCTCCATGTTGTGGGTCTATGGCACCCTCTATTGGGTTAACACTTCCAAATTAAAATTCTTCATCAGAGCCTCAAGCATTTCCCGGAACAACGAATTTCCACCTAAGAGAAACAAAAATGGATCACCAAGCTATTTGGATATGATTATGAGATAATTTACAAGAAGGGAAAATAAAATGTGGTTGCTAACGTTCTTTCTCGGAAGTATGAAGATGAATGACCCCCTTTTTCTGTCTTATTCATTGTACCAGATTGGGTCCAAGCTACTCACCTGGAATGGCTGCAAGATCCCAAATTTTTTGGCCTTATCCAACAATTGCAAGCCAATTCTCCAGTTTCTCTAGGGTATTCTTGGCACAATAACGAGCTTCGCTACAAAGGCTGTTTGTATCTCAGCAAACAGTCATAACTTAAATCTTAGGTGCTTTTAGAGCTTCATGCTTCCCCTATAGTCGGGCATTCAGGGTTCACCAAAACATATAAAGTGTCAAACGCTCTTTTTTCTGGGATGGTATGAAACAAGACATTTGCACCTTTGTGGTTGAATGTGATGTCTGTCAATGGAATAAGGGAGAAACAATCAAGACCCCTAGAATAATACAATCACTTCCGATTACATCAACTATTTGGCAGGATATTTCTATGGACTTCATTGTTGGCTTACCTAAATCGAGTAATAAATCAGTCATCATGGTGGTAGTTGATCGTCTTTCCAAATATTCTCATTTATGTGCTTTCCAACACCCATTCACAACCTCCACAATGGCTCAAATTTTTATGGATAATATCTTCAAGCTTCATGGCATGCCTCATTCTATTGTCTCTAACCGAGATCCCACTTTTACCAGCAATTTTTGGCAAGAATTGTTCCATCTCCAGGGCACCTAATTGCATCTCAACATTGCCTATCATCCCCAGACTAATGGCCAAAATGAAGTTGTCAACAAGTGTTTGGAAACCTATTTGAGGTGTTTTGCATATGAACAACAAAATCAATGGACTCAGTGGTTACCCCTTGTTGAATGTTGGTACAACACATCTTACCATACAACTACTCACATGACTCCTTTTGAAGTAGTCCATGGACAAAGGACACAATCAGTTCTCTCCTACATGCCAAGTGTATCGAAGGTTCATGAGGTTGACAACAATCTTACAGTTCGCGAGGCCATTCTCTGCATCCTCAAAACAAATTTGTGAGATCGGAAGAGCGGTTTCTAATCTAGAATTAAATCCTATCTACCTGCATTAACTATATTAAATGCCTCCTACCTACTAAGGATGAGAGCTAAAGGCTCAAGGTCTGATTACATTATACAAGTGTGCCTCATCTTAATGACTCCATTTAAGATCATGCAACAATTCCAAGGCAATTCAAAATTTTTCACTGGCGCTTGTCCAACTGTCCACTTGCATTCGCATTGGCTCGCTTGATGTGGGAGATGATCCTACATCAGATTTTAAGGAATTGACCATGCAATTTCAATAGGTTGACCAACAATATAAGTTCCAAGACATCACAACAGGCTCACTTGAGATCATCAGTTCCCATTGAATGGAAAAGATCCTCAAAAAAGGCCATTCCGACAATATTTCCCAACTCAATGCCATTCAAGCCATTGAGACACTATCTGTGCATCCTGACCTCCAATCTATACTCTCTAAACACCAAAATATTTTTTCCACTCCCCATGGCCTCCCCCATTCCCACGATGATCATGATCATTCCATTCCTCTAGTTCTGGGCAATCTTCCTCCCAATTTCCTCATGTATCATCATCCCTTTTCCCAGAAGAATGAAATTGAGAAAATTGTTAAAGAATTGATCGACGTGGGTGTCATCCTCCATAGTACCAACCCCTATTATTATCCTATGGTCATGGTCCTCAAGAAATAAGGCACATGGCACATGTGTCTCAACTTTCATGCTCTCAACAAACTCACCATCAAAGACACGTTTCCTATTCTTGTCATTGATGATCTATTGGATGAATTGAGTGGTGCTCAATACTTTAGTAAACTTGATCTTCGTTCTGGGTACCACCAGATATGTATGAAAGAGGCTGGCATCCCCAAGATTCCTTTCAAACTCATGAGGGCCACTATGAGTTATTGGTCATACTGTTTGGCCTATGTAATGCCCCCTCTACTTTCCAAAGTCTCATGAACCATGTATTCTGTCATTTTCTCCTTCATTTTGTCTTATTTTTCTTTGATGATATTCTCATATGTAGTAAAACAGGGACAACCCATATTTCCCATGTGGATCAAGTTCTCCATCTCCTTTCTCAACACTAACTTTTCCTCAAACAATATAAATATGCCTTTGGAGCCTCAGAAGTGGAATATTTGGGTCATATTGTTGGAAAGGATGGTGTAAGGGTGGATCCTAAGAAAATTGAAGCTATGCAGGATTGGCCTCACCCAAAAACTATCAAGATATTGCATGGTTTTATGGGTTTAATGGGCTATTATCACAAATTTGTTAAGAATTATGGAAAAATTGCAACACATCTCACTTCTCTCCTTAAAATAATGCTTTCAATTGCACTCCTGTAGCTGATCAAGTCTTCCATGCTTTGAAAGAGGTTATTTGCACAACTCTTGTCTTAACCCTTCCCGAATTCAAAAATAATTTTATCCTGGAATGTGATGCATTTGGGAAAGGAATTGGAGCAGTTCTCATGCAAGAAGGACGACTAGTGGCATTCACCCAAAAAAACTTTCAGAGTGCCATTTGGGCCAATCAATCTATGAAAAGGAAATGTTAGCTATTCTTCATGCTGTGGATCTTTTATGTCCTTATATATTGGGCCAACGCTTCCAAATTAAAATAGATCATCAAAGCCTCAAGCATTTTTTGGAACAACAAATTTCCTCCCTAGAGAAACAAAAATGGATTACCAAGCTCTTTGGATATGATTATGAGATAATTTACAATAAGGGAAAATAAAATGTGGTTGCTGACGCTCTTTCCCAGAAATATGAAGACGAATGATCCCTTTTTTCTCTCTCCTTCATTGTACCCGATTGGCTCCAAGCTTCTCACTAGGATTGGTTGCAAGACCCTAACATTTTTGGCGTTGTCCAACAGTTGCAAGCCAATTATCTAGTTTCTCCCCTGTACTCTTGGCACAATAAAGAGGTTCGCTACAAAGGTCATCTGTATCTCAGCAAATAGTCACAACTTAAATATATGGTTCTTTTAGAGCTTCATGCTTCCCCCACAGTTGGGCATTCTGGGTTCACCAAAACCTATGAAAGGGTCAAATGTTCTTTTTTCTGGGATGGTATGAAACATGATGTATGCAAATTTTTGGCTGAATGTGATGTCTATCAATGGAATAAGGGAGAAACAATCAAGAACCAGGGAACACTACAACCGCTTCGGATTCCATCAGCTATTTGGGAGGATATTTCTATGGACTTCATTGTTGGCTTACCTAAATTAGGCATCATGGTGGTGGTTGATATTCTTTCCAAATATTCTCATTTATTTTATCTCCAACACCCTTTCACAACATCCACTGTGGCTAAAATTTTCATGGATAATATCTTCAAGCTTCATGACATGCCTCATTCTATTGTCTTTGACCGAGATCCCACTTTTAACAACAATTTTGGCAAGAATTGTTCTATCTCTAGGGCACTCAATTTCATCGCAACACCGCTTATCATCCCTAGACTAATGGACAAATTGAAGTTGTCAACAAGTGTCTAGAAACCTATTTAAGATGTTTTTCATATAAACGATATACTTAGTGGACTAAGTGGTTACCCCTTGTTGAATGGTGGTACAACAAATATTACCATACTGCTAATCACGTGACTCCTTTTGAAGAAGTATATGGAAGAAATACCCCTTCGGTTCTCTCCTACATTCCAGGTGTATCGAAGGTTCAAGAGGTTGAAAACAATCTTGTAGTTCGTGACCAGGTGTATCGAAGGTTCAAGAGGTTGAAAACAATCTTGTAGTTCGTGAGGCCATTCTCCACACCCTCAAAACAAATTTGGCCATGGCTCAAAATATCATGAAGCACCAAGTAGATCAAGGTCATTCTGAATGACAATTTGCTGAAGGGGACCAAGTGTTTCTTCATCTATAACCCTATAAGCAAACTTCACTCAAAATAGACCACTGTTAGAAACTTGCTCCCAAATTTTATGGTCCTTATACAATTCTCAAGTGAGTGGGGTAGGTGGCTTACCAGTTATCTTTTCCCATTCATTATACGCTCCATCTTGTTTTTCATGTCTCATGCTTAAAGAAGGTTATTGGTACTAAGTGTCAAACTCAAACCAGTCTCCCTGAGTTGGATGAAGAAGGTTCCATTTGGTTGCAGCCACAAGCAGTATTGGACCAATGTGATAGTTTCCTCTATCAACACACCATCAAGGAAGTGTTAGTGCAGTGGAAATATACAACTCCAAAATATGCCACTTGGGAGCTGACTACCATTCTGCAACAATTTCCTCATCTCAAGCCTTGAGGACAAGGCTCTTTTTCAAGGGGGAGGGCATGCTAGGGACCTAACCTCCCTAACCCCTCACATAGATAGAATAATATATTTCCATGTAATAAAGGTCGACATTAGTTGATAAGGCCTATTTAATAAATTGGAATAAAGAAATGCAATAAAACCTAATAGAAGCTTCTGCTTCTAGAAGGATCTTCCTCTAGAATGATATTTAGAAGATATAATTAGTATAAATAAGAGTAGGAGTGGTGGGATGTTTTGTCTTGAGAATTATTGTAATAGAGCATTGTTCTGTTGGAGCTTGCCCCCTCGAAGAGGCAAGTGAACATTGTTTCCTATCAATAAAGTTATTATTTTGGTGTTGTGGTTTCATCTATTGCGTTGTTCCACTGTTATTCTCTGCAATATTTTTGTTTTAAGCTATTATAATATATCTGGTACCTTACATTGAGAAATTATTTCTTCCCCACATTAGAGGAGGTTTGGTATTTTACTTGGTCTAGTTCTAATCCTCCTTCAACACCCTCTTTAAGCCTCATATTATATTTGGGTTTGGTAGGGTTGTCTAAAGATCCTTCCCCTACATATTTTGATGGGCTAGAGGTTTGTTCTAGGTCTTCCTCACACTCTTGATTTCCTTCTTGATATAGAAAATGGATATTTTCTTTCACTTTATTAAATTTATGGAAGCCCCTCCCATTACTAGGCTCATCTTTCCTCCTAGGACCCTTTAAACCCCCCGAGGATGATATTCCCAACTCTAATAGAGTAGTCTAACTATCCCTATCCCTAAAATTAATTTTTCATTCTTTAAATTGGAAGAATTTCCTGAATTTGCAAAATTTAACTTACCAAAGATGTTCTTACATGCTAGACTTTGTGCCTTCTTCAATTTCTCCTTCAACCCTTCACCCTCAATCCCTAAATTCTTGATATTTCTCCTTGGGGATGCATAGAAGCCATTGCCCATTTACCCTCTGAACCCTTTGAGGAATCCTCATTATGAATTACTAGTTCATTCTCACTAGACCCTTTGTTTGCCTTACAGTAATATAGAATTGGATTTACCCCCTATTCCTCCACACCTTCTACTTCATTCTTTCCTTTCATAGAACCAACCCCATTCCTCCAGGAATATTTTCGTTGCCACACTTTCTAGACATAAGGATGTGTGTATTCCTCCAATACATGGCCATAAACTTAGCATATTAAACATCTAAATGTTATTTTAACTTAATCAAACACTTGCTTGTGATTTTTCTCCCCAAATACAATCTTTAGGCTTTTAGATGACCTTTCTTTTAAGTCCACCTCATCCAAGACTTTGTCTATTGTCCTATATGAACTAGATTTATAGGATTGGTCAATTTCTATTGTTTTCCCCATGAAATTGCCTATATATTAAAGAATCTTATTTGATCACATCTAAATGGGGAGTCCAGAAAACTTGATCCATACAAGCTACTTCTTAGACACTTTAGATCTAGGATCAAAATGAGATGTCCATTTCTTCAAGGAAAGAATTGATGATCCCCATAACCAAACACCTTCTAGAATTTTCATGGCATCTTCTTCCAATATAAACATGAAATCTAACCACCTTCTTGCCATCGAATTGTGTTTTGGACCATTCCTCGAAATGGGCCCGTAGAACTTTTGAATTGAGTCATTAAGGGTTCATGCTTATATACTTCTTCCATGCAACTTCTTGATTAGGGATTTCCCATTATATTATAATACTTGATCCAATCTTATATTGTCCCCAATCACCATCCTTACCAGATCTACCTTTTTCTTCATGCACTTCTTTGGTTTCTTAGCTCTATTTGCACTCAAAATTCCTTTGCTTTGGCTTAGCCCTCACTTTAAGCGCTTAACTCCTCTAAATCCATACTATTGCCAATGAACCCTACCCCCTGAGATACAACCTCTATATGAAAACTTCTTACCGATGCCTTCCCCTCAATACATTTTCCTTTTTCTTGATTCTATCATCTCCTTCCTCAAAGGAGAATTACTTCAAACCATTTGCCAACATGATGGGATTAGCATTAAACCTCCCTTTATTGGTAACCTCCTTGAAAGAACCCATTATCAGAATTTTGGCCCTAACCGTCACCAGGTATACCATTCCCCATACTAACTCCATCATAGAGTTTGACATATCCTATATCTCCTCCGTTGGGGAAATTTGTATCCACTTTTTTCCCTATGTCTAAAGTCTTGGTTTTTAGCTTTGGGTTGGTTGTGGGGCTAGACATTTTTATGTTGTGACTAGATTAATCTCTGTATGAGACAAAGAGAGACTTTCCTCATAAGGATTGTTAGAGTAATCCACTAATTGGATCTTCTTTGCATCCATTTTAAATCCCCAATGTAGGCTCCAAAAGCCCATAAAATTGTAGTCAATGGCAAACAAAAAAATACTCTTGATATGATTTTCTAGTGGCTATAACTTAATGATTAACTCTAAAGTTTTTTTTAATTGGAAGACAACATGAAGCTTGAAAAATGTGATAAGCTTCGCATCCTTACTTCTTTGAAAAAGGAAAACAAATCAAACCAATTAATTGTATATAGAGGCAAAGCCCGAGTGAAGCTACCAAAAGCACCATCTAAATAATGTCACTTCTACAACTACAAAAGTGAATTTCAAATAATCACACAAATAAATTTAAACATAAATCTATTAAAAAACAACCATAAATTATAATGAGAGAAACTATAACACATAAAGAAACAAGCCAATCCTTCTTCTCACAGAGTACACCACACAAGAACTCAATTGCAGAATTAAAGAAGGAATTTGATACTCCGCCAAGGTGGAAGATAACTTAGTTCCAAGGGAAACAAAGGTTTAATGGTGGAAGTTAAAAACAATAAGGGTCTGCGATATGTTCCAGAGAAGATAAAACAGAGGGTGAGAGTTTTGGAAGGTAAATGCACTCAACATTGTGAAACTAATAAAGAGATACAACGTAGGAGGAAGATCTCATGAACCTACCAGAGAGAACACTAGAATCTAGGCTCCAGGAAAACATAAATCAAGATAATACCTTTCTCAGAACGAATAAACCACGATACTCCAAAGACTTCCACCTAACGCTAATGAGTTGGACAAAGGTAATCCTCCGGATCGAGCTTAACTGGGACAGGGTATGAAGTTCAGTTCAAGCGTGCTGAGACCAAGTAATGGATGGTTGGTGGTAAGCACAGATTGGGTGATTCAGATAGGACCGAGACACTATTAAATAAAGTGTTGAATGGAATGGCTGGTAGTAAACATGTTAAAGCCCTAAATTATTTAGTGCACTCAGTTTATACATAAACTAGCTGCAGACTTAACGTAAAAGTACTATGAGCTAGACTAGCTGCAGACTTAGCGTAAAAGTATTGCAATAACACCTTAAATCAATCGACAATCATTCTTACAAAGATAGAGGTATGAACTTTAATATTTAAAAAAAATGTATTTTTGCAACTTTCGGTTTTGCAATAACACCCTAAACCAATCGACCAATAATATATAAGATAAATAAATATATATATTTAAAATAAATATATATATTAAAAATAAATAATAAAATTCATTATATAATATTAAACTTTGAAAATATTGTAAATTTTTTTAGTTAACGAACAACTAATATCAAGTCAACATCGAATCAATTACTAAAGTCCCCAGGCACTAAAAAGAAACCAAAGATAAAAGAAGCATACATAATAAACTACCATCTATTTAAAAACCGTAAACCAATATTCTTCGATTATCATTTTTGTTCACTCTCCATCCATTTTTTTGGAGTTTACTTTAAAAACAATATTAAGCTAGGATGAATATAAGATGTGAATGACCTCACTCCAAATAAAGTTGTTTTATGCAAATAATTAGTTCAACTCAACTCAGGTTCGTTGTTTTTTTCCCTTTAAGATATAAAGGCAAAACAAGAGACCTATTTAAAATAATTTAATTTTTTTTTATAAATCTATGGAATATATCACAATTTTATAATAAAATATTTATATGATAAAAAAAAATTCAATATCTTCGGGATACAAGACCAATCAACAACAAGGCTCGAAGACATTACAATGGTATACTACTTAAGAACGCAACATGTGTTGGAGTAGGATAGTTTTGGGACAATTCTTGAAGATTGCATTGCAAGTCAACTGCGTAGGATACATGTAAAATGGACAAAACACACACACAAAGCGAAAGGTAGTTAGCAAAAGGACCAAGATACACATTTTGAGGAGTAATATTGTACGCCATTAAGGCATTTTGGGGGTTTGGGGATATTTTGTAATGGGCTAAGCCCTAATGAAATTGCATACATATGTAAAAGGGTGGGATAGTTAAAAGGAGGACAATGTGTGGTGTGTCGTGTGTAAAGTCATTGTCTATGTTTCTGACTATGTTTGGATACTTTGTGGTTGTAAACAATTATATTTGAGGTATGCAGAATCAATAGGTGCGCACTGCAACAAATGACTAGGCAAGTAGTATGGTGAACTATAGTTGCATGAATTTTGTATAGCATAGTGCACATATTTAATGAAGACTTGAATGAATAATATTAATAGAAGCCAACCGTTGTGGACATAGCCTAGTTTGGGGTGAACCACATTAAAACATGGTGTCCTTGTGTGTGTTTCTAATGTATTGAGCATGGTGTGTTTATTATGATTATTGTTTTGTTTACTTAATATGATGATGAATATGACGCATAATAGTTATACTAATCTTACTGTCGCACACGGGTTTTCATATGGAAACAACGCATAGGAGAACAAATGCTATACTTATCATGTATGAATGATTACTCTATCACATATGTTATTCGAGGATTGTAGAAACTGCACAGGTTGAATAAGTTAAAGAAATAGTCTCCAATCCACTTAGCACTGGGAAACTTGGTTTTTGCAGTCCCCATAGACACCTCGGGTGAGACTTCATATCCTTGCAGGTGATGCCGAATGGGTCGATGTTTAAGGGTTTTGTTGGTTATTAATAGTTGAACCATGAGTCTGCCCAATCTACGCCAACAACATGTCACTTGTAAGAATTGAACCTCAGTGGGGAGGATAACACATTCCTCCCAACCACCCAAGCTAAACCCAATTGACATAAAAAAAACTTTCAAATTATATATATAATATCTTGTTTATTTAAAAAAAATTGTAAAAAAATCTAAAAAAACACTTTTTTTAAACCAATCATTATAATTTAATTATGTCTTCAACTACATTTTCAATAAATATTTAAAAAAATGTAAAAGTAATTACATCAATAGACATCCCCTTCAAAAATCAGGTGCTAGATGATAGGTTCCTTTAATTAGAGAGTTGATGTTGTGGCCACAATTTATTGAAAAGAGAATATACTTCGTCATGTTCAATGATGGAAGTCTGCTATTTCAGGACACATTTCCTGTATTAGTCATTAAGGATGAGCATTTCCATGTCACACATGCCCTTTCCCATTCCAAATCCGTTTCAACATGCGGTGGGTGGTGGCAAATTTCTGCAGGTAGTGGTGGATATGTAACATCCACTAGGATGCTCCTCATTATCCATTTACAATTGTCACCAACCGACGACGAGGCAATTAGCACCAAGCTACAAGAGGAGGAGGTGATTAGATGCATAGGACATAGGAGGTGATTAGCTGCAGGTGACAAAGGAGGTGATTAACACTGGGCGAAGTTGGAGGCAGATACAATACGCCTTACTATTCGATTCAGATTCTAAAGTTTTCTTCTGCGTGTTAGATTTACTGTATTAGTTTTTCCTATTAAACATTAAACATTGTCGTATGTTTACCCTAACACAACCGCATACTTAAAAGTAATCGAGATATGTTGATTGACACCGTTTTCCACCTTTTTAACTAATGGCACCAATCAACATATATCAACCACTTTGAATTCTATGGTTGTGCTAGTTACACCGATAAGTGTCCCCCTATTGGAAACTAGGTGCTAGATGATAGGTTCTTTCAATTAGAGAGATGACGTGTGTGGTGATAATTTACTAAAGAGCGAATATTCTTCATCGTGTTCAATGATGAAAGGTTGCAATTTCAAGGTGCATTTCCTAAATTAGTTATTAAGGATTAACATTTCCACGTTGCACATGCCCTTTTCTATTCCAATCGATTTTAGCTTGTGGCAGGTGGTGGTGAATGTTTTTGAGTAGTAGTAGATATGTAACATCTACCAATGTGATCTCCATTCATGATTAGCACCAACCAACAACGAGGTGATTAGCACCAAGCTACAATAGGAGGAGGCGATTAGCTCCATGCAACGAAGGAAGTGATTATCACCATGCAACACAAAAGGTGATTAGCTGTAGGTGACAAAGGAGGCGATTGGCACTATGTGAAGTCAGAGGTAGATACAAC
>CBVK0101039894.1:0-10699 GCA_900067695.1 Picea abies | reverse complement strand
TCTCCAGGGTGCACTTTGATTAGTGTAGGAGGAATGGCCCAGGGTGGGGAATGGTCTAGGCTCAGCAATCAGGGACAGACATTCCTTAGGGTTTATACATTCTCTCCAGGGTGCACTTTGATTAGTGTAGGAAGAATGGCCCAGGGTGGGGAATGGCCCAGGCTCAGAAATCAGGACAGTTATTCTTCCTTGTTTGAGAAGAATAGTCCAGATAGCTCATCATTGATGTTTTTGTGTAGGTTGATATCAGATGATTGTTATGAAGACTGTATGACAGTAGATGTATACTACTGTGGTGGATGTGTTCCACTGTTCATGACTATACGTTATTGATCAAGTACTTGTTTGCTACTTGGTGTGGTAGTGTACCACTGGATTGTAGTTATGTACTACTATGGATAGACACAGTTGTGTTCTATTTTTGTTCCGATTACCTTGAAGACTGTCAGCAGTTTGGTAAATAATTATCAGCTAGATGAATGATGAATAGAGATTTTCCAGACAGAAAATGGTTCAGAACATTTACTCTTCTAGATTAGAAGAATCGCTCTTGTATCACTCTATGGAGTGAGCATCATGTCTGATTATTCAGATAGAGTATGGTTTCGAGAGATGATGTAGTTGATGATGATGATGGTGCTCATGATCTAGTCTATATAACTATGTTAATGCTACCGGATGAATGGTATGTTTTGTGCTCAAGATCATTACATGTAATACCTCCCTAGCTAGGAGGGAGTGTTGATTTTATGATAGCTGCGGGAGGTATTCACCTCCACGTGTAAACCCGATGAGGATAGAATACTCTGGGAAGCAAGAAGAAACCCTAATGAGTTGGCTAATAACCCTAGAAGACTTGTCGACTCAAGAAGATAATTTATATTAGGTTATTAGCTTCCAAGAGGATAAGTTAGCCAGAAATAATAATATATACTAAACAGACAGATACCCAGAATGAGAAGTCGGCCTAGGCAGTTAGCCAGAATTAATATAAATTCAGGAGGCCAGTTCTCATTCTGGCAGGCAGTCCCAGAATTGCAAAGCAACACTTGTGCGTACTGCAGTGGCCCAGTTTCTGCGCAGGTTTGGAGGAGAGCTGCCGTTGCAACTACTGCAGCTAGCAGTTACGCTTGGACTATCTCTTGGCTAGGGTTTGGACTATCTGATCAGCGCTTATTGGTGCGCTATCCTTGGGGAAAGGTGCGCTACCCTTTGTTTGGCTATCTAGCCTAGGGTTTTCTTCCGGAGTGATTCTCTGTCAAGGTTAAGGTGCTCAGAGGGTGGCTTCGGCCTATGGTTGGGTGACAAGGGTATTGTCAATGGTAAAACGAGCACATCCACTTATATTCTAACAAGAATTTCATCCTTTTGTTGTAGGGTAGATGTTAAACATATTTAAATTCCCTTTCCACTTTTAGCCACTAGATGTTTCAGCTACTAACACCCCCTAAAATCCTTTTTGCAAATTGGGCGCATCGTTTGAGACAAATTGATCAATGACCTTTTTTGGGCCAAATGGGCCCTGTTATCACATGATTTGTACTTGTGCAAAGCCCTCCAAAATATCCCAAATCTTGTGTAACTATGGAAGAATCTACCACTGCCACCTAAGTAGAGACTTCCCTCGTTTTAGTGATGGAAGAGATCCACCACAAGAGAGGCTTCCCTGGTGACCACAATGATCTGGATTATTTTGAGAACAAAATGAAGGTAGAGATATAACGATGAAATATACAAAGATATTGCAATAAACATAGAGATACAATAATGCACAATTTTTTATTAATGAGAGAATGTATAGAAACTGTAAAATTACAAAGTGAATGACTTGCTAGAATGGTGGCAGCTTATCTCTGAGAAGAGATGTGATGGCTACGCTCATTCGCAAGAAGATGATGTTTACAATGAGGCTCCAAAGGCCTTTTTAACATAAAGAAAATCCAAAACCCTAACCCTGGAAGATGAAACGCCAAAAAGTTTGCAGGCCCCGATGGGGGTAGTTGGTACGTCAACTTCCCAAGGGCGTAACTTTTACATACGATCTCTGTTTGGGGCACACGATAGCTCGTTGGAAAGGTCTAGCTGAGGACTACACATTTTTTCATCACATTCCAGCTAAAGCCTACAGTGTGACTATGACAGGCGCAAAAAACGTTCTTTAGGGCCTCAAAATGACCCTGGAAGTTTAGGACCCGAAAAGCTGTCGAAAAAATGCCAAGGTGGAAACCCTTGTTTTGAACCAGTGGAATAGGTGGGTGGCCACCGATTTTCACCTGGATCACTCAAGGGATCAAATAGAAAGATAGCCAAGCCTACAACCCCCTATCTTGGTCACCTATTGGTTAGGTCAAGGTCTAAGAGAGTGATAGAAGATAACGAGGTAGTTGTTTTCCCTGTATGAGACAATAAACAATTTGCAGCAATATATAGACAATTACCAAGTTATAGCATGAAACAATGACCTCTTAGACACTAGATAATCAATTAATGCTATGGTTGTTGCAAATTAGAGCAGTAAACCAATCTTATAGCAGCAATTAGAACTTTGCAACAAAAAAAAAAAGTACTCTTAAATGTAACAATTTACCATGAAAATCAAGCATTCAACAAGTGTAACATTGTCCAATTGCTAGAAGTAATTTCTAAACAAGTTAAAACACTTATAGATGAGCTTATGCAGCAAATTAAT
Organism: Picea abies; assembly: GCA_900067695.1. Lineage (NCBI taxonomy): Eukaryota > Viridiplantae > Streptophyta > Pinopsida > Pinales > Pinaceae > Picea > Picea abies. The sequence goes on along the minus strand of CBVK0101039894.1, from coordinate 8,010 downwards.
GTAGTTTTTAGTGGCTGTAGCAATTTTTTATAGCAACAACAAAAAGTAGTAGTAGTAGTTTGCTAGGATTAGGGTTAGAATTGTTAATAAAGTGTTTGAGAGAGAGTAAATATTGATCTTAATAGCTACTTTAACCACAAGAACACTCTTAGACTAGTGTTGTTGTTCTCTAGGGCTTATGGAGTCTCAAATGCATTAGCTTGAAGATTGAACTAGATGAAACAAGAAAGGTAAAGTCTAAACCCTAAGGTGAAAACACACTTGGGCCTTAGGTCTTAGAATTTGAGGAAAAGGTACCTAGGGTGCAAACACTCTTAGGCCCTAGGTGTCATTTTTCCCTTCTTCTAGCTGAGGTCAAGGATTAGAGTCTAGGGTTAAAACCCTAAAGTGCAAGCACTTTTGGGCCCTGGGATTTAAACCAAGGCCACTGGGAGCGAGGAGTGAAAGCAAGAGCAAGAAGCATGAAATATCCCAAATCCGACAGATCTGGATATCTACTGTTGAACTAGTGTTCTGACTCTCGGATCTGATACTCTGGGGGTTTCTGGATGCGTTTAATAAATTGTTTAACATGATTGGTGATTTTCGCATGTGTGTGTCATACAAATAAGGTTTGAGCATATATATGAAGCATGCAAAGTAATGAACCAACACAATCTCAATAGCATGTATTATATGGAAAAAGTGGGAAATACAACTGATATACAGAAAGTAGAGAAATAATCATCAACTAGATCTCATGGATCATCACTGGAATACAATGTGACTAATACAAAATACCTGTGAATAGAAGATGTGGATAGATCTACACAAGCACAGATAGATCGACAAAATGCAGTTCCGAAAACAAACAACAACTGTTGGAAAACTCGCCTTGGTGGCTATACTTGACAGATCTACCTCGAAATTGTCCCAAATTGAACGCCCTGGCCTCTAGGCTACTCCTGATAATTGTCGGACTGAAGATCTGACCCTTGAAGCTCTGGATGACGTCCCTTGGGGGTTGCCCAACTCCTAGGCTCTGTGAGTGCGCCCTAGTGATTCCATCGTCGAAATCCACTAATATCTGTCTCGAAATGTGTGCCCTGGCCTCCTCTGTACTGGGTTAGAATGATTTCCTCTGATCTGATCCGAAACAACCCCTGGAACCCCAAACTTCCCTCGTCAAGAACCGCACACTTCCTGGCTGTCTGATGCGCCCTGGTAGATTCCACCGTCAGAATCTGATGACTGGTGGCTCAAAAGAAGCACCCTAGCTGATCCTCAACTGGATCGAATGGAATCTGCAAGATAAGCCCTGGTCTCATGTAGCTACACAAAACCCTCTCTAACCCTTGTGCCCTTACTGACTGCACTGCGCAATTTCTACAATAGATTTGAATACTCCTGAACTAGCACGGTGAAATACCTGGATGGTATCTCCAATAGGCTAGGGTGAGTCTTCCAACACCAAAACCAATCTGTGTGGTGGTTTCCTCCATAAATCCACAAAACATCAAAGAGGTTGATTTCCTCCTCTAGAAATTGTTCTCAACATCAAATCATAACATAATGAGGAATTAGGTTGAATTCCTCCTTTTATACCTTCCCCTATCTAATTCTCCGTTGACATCACTTAAGCTAGGCGCTTTTCCTCCTAAGGTGAGTGATTAATTAATTAAATCTCCCCCTCAACACCTTTTCCTTCTATTTCTTCGTTGACTTTAGTTTAAGTGACTTTTCCTATGCTTTTTGGTTTAATTCATCATTTAGCCACTTATTCACCTTTATTTCTCTTCTTTTTTCCTGTTTGTGCCTGACTATAGTCTACAGGAACAAATAGACTACTAAGTCACTCCCTGCTGGCCTACTCTTGGGAATGGAATATCACAGTCCTCCCTTCCTGAGATTGCTTGTCCTCAAGCAACATCAATACTGGGTGATGCAATATATGCTCTCTCTCCCATGTGGCATCCTCCATTGGAAGTCCCCTCCATCTGACCAAGCACTCCCTGATGACCCTGCTCCTTAATCTGTGCTCTCTTTGCTCAAGCACCTCCTCCTGTACTAGCTCCAACTAACCCTCCTCATCCAATGGTGGCAACTCCTCTGAAATGCTAACCTGTTGTCCCACTGCGTTTTTAAGGCAAGAAACGTGAAATACATTGTGAATCTTGCTACCCTCCGGTAGCTCTAGCTCATATGCCACCTCGCCTACCTTCCTGATGACTCGGTACGGTCCGTAGAATTTAGGCTCCAACTTCTCTGCCCCACTTCTTTTCAAGGAGGACTGTCTGTATGGCTGTAATCGCAAAAAGACCAAGTCCCTTACCTTGAAACTGCACTCTATCCTCTGCCTGTCTGCATAGATCTTCTGTTGGATGAAGGTAAATTGATGTTGAATTAGTGAAATGGTTTGGACCTCCTTAGAGGTTAGCTCTTTGTTTGGAAACTTGCGGAGAGCTTTACCAAAATCCAATGGTCTCACCAGTAAAACTCACTCAAAGTGCTGGATGTCCAAAACGGGTGGGAAGCCAGGTGGGCCCCCTCGGGACCTGGGTTCCCACCCATGCTGGTCAGTGGTTGATAGTTTAGTTAGGACAATCTCTAATTAAACTAATTAAACTATCAACCACTGACCAGCACGGCGTGTATGAAACTTACTCCCAGTAGATCGAGACTAGCTCGCAACTGGAAGGGTCAGGAACCGCACTGAGAGCTGAGGGGAATTTGTTTATTTTAAACTGGAAATAAAATACTGAAATGAAATGTGAGACTAATTACTAATCCACACTGACCAGGCCTCTTTCGAGGAGCTGAGGGGATGGTTTATTTGCCAAATTGAAAATTGTAGTAAGTAAAATTAATCTAGAAATTAGTGTTCTACTTTGAAAAAAGAAATCTAATCTAAGTGTTGTGGTTAAGCTAGATTAACTGATTCCTTTCATTTGTATGAGAGAAGCAAATGCAAGAAATCACAAGAAATAACGCACCACCAACCTCCCTAAAGGAGGAGACAAAACTAGGCACTACGAGACCCGCTTTTATTATATGCTATTACAACTGAGAAACTAAGTTCTTTTTTTCTCTTTTTAGGACTTTTGGATCCTTAGGATATAGATCAAAATTGAAGAAAATGATTACAAAGGGTTCTTTGAAGGTCTTGAGCTTCAAGGGTTCCAACTTAGGCTAGGTTTCCTTCTCTTTAGCTTCGATTTTGCTAAAGGTTCCCCTTGTTTTATTATGGGCCTGCTAAAAACCAGCAAAGAGAAAGATTAGAAAATGATGGCAAACTCTTTAAGCAACTAACATGAAAGGGAAATACTTAGCAAAAATTTTCTGAAAACTTTTCTTATGAAAAATGCAATTTTTTAAGGACTTTTTAAAGCTTTAAATGAAACTAAGCTAGGCTCTTTTAGAGTTTTCTATTTTCTTTCCTAAAACAGAAAGCTAAAACTCCTAAATAGCTAGATCTACAAATGCAAACTTAGAGCAACTTTTTACCTTAAAATTTTTTGAATAATTTTATGGAAAATTGCCACAAAACTACTTAGATCTACCCTTTGAATAAGAAAGAATTTAAACTGGATCTAAGACTCATGCATGCAACATTAGATAATAAGATTTGAACTTTTGAAATAAATCTTTAGATGACATGCAAGAAAGTAACCAAATATTTTTAGACGTTTTAGAATTTAAGGAGAGAGGAGGAGAAAGTAAGCTTGTGCTTGGAATGTCTTTGGGCTATGGGGTCCTTCTTTGGTGAAATGTGGAGGATCTCCTTCAAATGTCTTGAAAGAATAGAAGCATCAACCTAGATCCTCCTAATCTCTAAGTAGAGCATCAATCACTTCAAATCCTTGCAAAATAGAGGGTTTGAAAAAAGAGGTGCAACCTACAAGAGAGACTTCAATACAAAGTTAGTTAAACAAAACGAAAGATGCATTGAAAATCTCACTAATAGATAAGCAAAAGGATTACTAATCAAGCAAGTTTAGCATTCCTTTCCAAGTAAGCAATAGTACTTCTACAAGGCCAATTTAAACAACCATATAATAACAAAAACAATGAAACAACATCACCTCATGATTACAAGCATCCACACACTTAGCCAATCCACCAATTTGACCTCCAAAGTCTTGCTTTTTATTCCAATATGAGAAAGAGTATTACAAATAGCAATATTACAACAAGCGATTCTTCCCAAGCTCCAAACTAACTGCAATGGGAGAGCACACTTCAATATATAGCAAATGGTGAGGAGTTCCAATGAGGGAGGGTGCACCATGTGTAGGAGAAGGGTGCACCAAGTGGAGGGAGAGATTAGCCAAGTGTTGGAGAGTGGGCTGCCACCTCTCCACACACTACCAATACTTGCCATCTAGCAGATTTGAGAGGATGTGGGGTGCGCCACCTTTCAAGAGGTTGGCTGCCCACATAGGAATGCGCCACCTCTCAAGAGGTGCGCACCCCTTTATTTGCACATGCTCAAAACTCATGGCATATACCATTAACTATGCCTTTGATCCATCATTCATCATCCTAGGGGCGCCACCTTGCCTCCTGGGCTTTTATCTCATCTCAAACATGTCCCCACATGTTTCCTTAATTTGTGCCCTTGCTGATTTTTTATGATTTTATTTGACTTTTTTGGGTTTTGTGAGTAAAAATGACTTTTAAGTGATTAAAATCACTATTTTTGCTCGACTAAGTGAGTACTTAAGTAATATGGGTGCTCTAGGTCAAACAATGAGCACCCCCATGGCATATTAAGTCTCCTAGTACCACTTTTTTAATACATCTTTATTTTTTAATTAAAAATTGCCGAATTCTGACAATTTTTAATTAACTGAAAAAATTAAAAAAAATCCTAAAGGGGACTTAGTACATTTCCATAAGACTCTAGTAGAATGTTTTACATGGTAATATACATTAGACACTATGCTTAGATCCATGCTCAAGCCTAACCATGGGCATATACTTTGGCTCTGGAGGGATTGAGTGAAAAAACTCATAAATTATAAATTGTCTGAAAACGGCAAAAAATAATTAGTAAGTAAAAAAATACTCCAGAGTATAAATGAGTCTCTAAGCACAAAGGGGGAGACTATTACCCTTGTACTTTACTTTACGATTCTAATTTCACTTTGACTTAGGAGATTTAAGTCAAAAGTGAAATATGTCACTTAAGTCATAAAGTGACTATTAATTCACAAAGTGGGTGAATTAATAGACATAAAGAAACTAAGGAAAGTGGGTTTCCTTAGTGAGATTTTTGGATGAGATCTCACCCATTGATTAAACTTGGCTAGATTGGATCTAGGCCATTGATCTTTTAGGGCTTGGCCAAAGGAGGCTAAAGGAGGGTAAAGTGTATTTTTGAGATTCATTTTTCACTTATGAGAAGGGGAGAGGAGAAGGAGAGGGTGCATTTCTCAAGGAGAGGAGGGTGCACTTATATGAGGGTTTGAGGAGGAAGCTTGTGGTTGCTTAAGGGAGCTTGGAGAAGCCTTCCATGGAGGCATGGCTACATTTCTTGAGGAGGGCGCACACATATGATGGAGGGCGCATTTGCTAGAGGAGAGGGCACAACCTTGAGAGGAGGGGCACATTTCTAGTAGGAGGAGCTCTACCCATTAGTTGTTGGCACACTCCCATGGTCTTGGCTTACTTTTGTGCTATGGAGGAAGCTACATGGAGTGAGGGCGCATGAGTCTAGAGGAGGAGGCGCATTCTATGGAGGTAGGCGCATTTGCTTGAGGACAGGGTGCATTCTTGAGAGGAGGGCGCATCAAGCAAGGAGTTGGCCTATTCTTTGTGGGTTCTCACTAGTAGAGAGGAGGCGCACTTCATGAGGAGATGAGGGTGCTTGGCTAGGGAGGATTCACTCCTTATTTGAGTTTTTGCATGTGTGGGGGGTGCACTTGAGAGGAGGGGCACGCCATCACTTGGAGGAGGTTTTTCTGTGGAGAAGGAGGCTACTTCAAAGGCAAGGACAAAGACAAGGCAAGTTCAGAGGCAAGCAAGAGCAAAGGCAAAGCAAAGGATCAGGATAAAGACAAAGCAAGCAAGAGGAAGAAGGCTCACCAAGGCAAGGGGCGCCTTACTTCACAAGACTTGTGGGAAAGTCTTCGAGGAACTCCAAGGCACCAGAGAGTGGTTGCTATTGTACCAAGTTCACTTGTTTATGTTTCCTGTGTTGTACATTTTTCTTTGAGGCCTTCTATATATATCTGCTCCAAAGTGGTTTTCCCCATGGGGGGGGAGTTTTCAGGGTCATGTTGACCAAAAATCTGTGTCAAATTTATGCATGCTTAGAAGTGGAGATCAACATTTTAAAGTTTAAGATATAGAGGTAGTGTTATATGTTTTAATGTATATTGCATGTGCTAACATTGAGTAAAGAAAACACTTGCAAGGGCGCCTTAAAAGAGCACTTAACCATCAAATATTGAGCAGAAAGTTTGGTGACTGTTTGTTGTCCTAAAACAGCAAGAAAAGATAGCCACACAGTTGAAACTTAGAGCCATACTAAGGTCAAGGACAGACCTTAGGTGGCAGCCTCATAGGACCTCAGAAAATCTATAGGCTGTCCATACTGATCTGTACAACAAATCTTTTGCAACTCTCACGTGCTGCCTCAATTTCTGTGCCACCTCGATTTTTGTGTTAGCTTGAAATTCATGCTACCTATTTTTCTATCTCGCCAAGTTGAAAAATCAATTCTGATTTTTCTCCTTCACCTCACGTGACTTGTGAAATGAATTCTCATTGTGTCTTTTTCCTTTACCCTTTTTTCTTTTGTATTTTAGACTTGAGCCATTTACCTAATCTCAACGGTCAAGATTAGATCGTGAGATCAACGACTCTCTTTTAATTAAATCATTAAGTGGCTTTAACTTAGTCACTTTATTAATTAAAAGTCACTTTAATAAAAATACATTCACTTTATTAATAAATTAATAAATTGAATTCTAGGAAAGGTATAGGATATATTTAATGATGATTTCTGCAAATAGACACCCTTATGGAAATACCTATCTGAACTACAAACACTAACACTCCCTCTTAGCGAGAAAAGTATTCTCCACCACTGGTCTCTGAAGAAGACGAACGTGCCCTTGACCAAGGGCTTGGTGAAAATGCCTGCCAACTACTCCTCTGTAGAAATATATTGGAGTTGAACTGCTCCCTTCTGCTCCCTATCTCTGATAAAGTGGTACCTAATGTCAATGTTCTTTGACTTGTCGTGAAACACTGGATTCTCCAATTGTTTGATGCAATTCTGGTTATCACAGTGGATCATTGTCTGCTCAAGCTCTTGACCAAATAATCCTGTAAGTAGCTTGCGAAGCCAAATGGCTTCACAACTAGCTAGACTGGTTTCCATGTACTCTGCCTCTGCTGAACTTAGTGTTACTAAAGTTTGCTTCTTGTTGAACCAGGAAATGATTGTTGACCCCAAACTGAAGAAACACCCAAAAGTGCTTTTCCGAACCGTATCACTGCCTGCCCAATCTAAATCAGAAAACCCCTACAACCTCACACCATCTCCACCAAGGTATTGCAATCCATATCGTACTGTGGCCTACAAGTATCTGAGCACGTGCTTTGTTTCCATCCAGTGAACCTCCCTCAGCTCCACCATGAACTGGCTCAAGGTGTAAAAAAATCAAATATCCGGTCGAGTGTTGACCAAATACATCAACGATCCAATCAACTTCCTGTACTATCTGGAGTCTGGCAACTCTGAAACTGAAGAATAAATCTTCTTCATGTTGGTCACCATCGGAGTGGCCATCGATCTGCTATCCTGCATCCTAAACCTCTTCAGGATATCTAAAATGCACTTCCCCTATTCGGGGAAGATCTCACTCGATCGATGCCAAACCTCAAGTCCCGAAAAATAATGCATTGGCTTGATGTCCTTCATCTCAAATTCTGATGCTAGATCTGATTTGCAACCTGCAATCAAACTCTATACACCTGTCAAAATGAGATCATCCACATACAACACCAAGATGAGGATGT
>CBVK0101039892.1:0-21458 GCA_900067695.1 Picea abies | reverse complement strand
TCATTTATTTGATGTGTGGGCCCCTCCCATGAGTAGTGCGCCCCTCCTAGCCTACCACCTCACCCTCACATGGCCCCACGCTCCACCTCACCCATCCACACCCTCAATCCATGTCAAAACTCTCAAGTGGTGTGCCCCCCTCCTTGAGATTCTCTCCCTTGATTGGTTTTTGACACTTGGATCTCATCCAAGAGGGGTGAGTTTTCCTCTCCAAGCTATAAAGAGATTCTCTCCTCACTCATTTCTTCACCAATCTTTGAGCTAGTGTTACTCTACTGAAATTTCTCCCCATCTCTCTTGCTCTTTGCCTCTTGCTTCCATCCCATTTACTCTTGAGAGTCTTGGAGCAATTGTTGCTACAACACTCTCCCATTGGATTAATAAAGCTTTGGAGAATTTTGAATCACCAAGAGTATTCTGGTTGCATTCTCTCATATGAGGTGATATTGTGGTGTTTGAGTTCATTGTGTAGTGTTGAATAGATCTTGAGTAAAGTAGTTTATTTGGGTAGATTAGCAAAGAGTATTCTTTTTGATTTATTTATGTTGGATAGCTAGTTGTTTGAAGTATTTCAAGTTGTTATCTTATCCATACATATTATCTATTCCATGCTTCACCATTTATCTTGAGTTTTGCAGGTTTACCTCAAAGGATTTGTTGGGAAAGCCTCAAGAAGGAGTCTTCCCTCAAACCCTTTCTCAAACTCCTAGTTTATTTAGTCCTATTTTCTGTTCACATCTCATTGATATTTCAGTTTGATAACCATCTTAGATAGGTCATATAATTTCAATTTTATTTGGAGATTTTTATGTAAAAAATTTCTGCGTAAAAAACATAAATTTTTCTTAACTTTGTTGTGTTGTACAGCATTTGCTTGCTGTTTTTTGTAGATTCTTACCAGGAACAAGGGTATATGCTGCCCAAATTCACTCTCACTACACCCCCAAAGAGCCTCCATTAGTTGGGTAACGAATCTCTTCTTCTATCTATTCATTTCTAGCATTGTAGCAAGCCCCCAGGAAATTCCTTTGAGGCTTGCATTCTCTTGTGTATTTTCAGCCATTGTATTTCATTGTTGCAAGCTAGTTTATTGCCTACATCTTGGGAGAGTGATTGGCTCAACCAACCCCCCAAAATCGTTGGGCTAGGAGATAGTTTTTTTTTTAGCATTCTTTATTTCTTGCCCCACTTGTCATTAGGACAAGGTTGTGTGGCTAGTTTTCCCTAATAATAATTGTTTAGTTTTCATTAACAACCCTCTTTGGCACAACATTGGTAGGCTTGCCTCCACCTTGTGCCATTGTGAGTGGTTTGTTCATTTATTTCCAAGTTTTGCTTAACTAAGATTGCCTACACCTTGGAAGAGAAACCCCCCATATCGTATGGCTAGGATGATAAATGTGTGTTGATGTTTATTGTTATTTACATGGTTAAAATCATCTAGAGTAGACATCTCACACATGCTCATTTTAGTTTAAGCCCTCAAGAGATAGTTTCATTGTCATGCTCTAATTTTTATCAAGTGCAATCTCTCATGGTTTATATGTTTTTTGAAGTAATCATTTAAATCTGCAATTCATCTATCTCTTAAGGCATTTGCCATCCACTACTTCAATTTAGACATAGAGCATGTACATGGTGTAGATCTTAGTTTTTTTTTCAGCAAGTCTTATTCATTTATGGATTTACTTCATGGATAAATGATCACAACTTAAGGCAATTTTCTGTTATTTTTGACAACTTATTTTTGTCTGTCATCTCACTTATATCTTTCAAGTTTTACACATGCGTGATAAGTAAATGATGATGGAATAGCTCATGTATTTCAGCTTTTCTTTACAAGTTTTTAAGCTTTAGATTCACATTTTGCAACATATTCACAACAGTTATTTACAGTTCCGGTTTTGGGCATAATTCATTATTTTTGGGCACCTAAAACTTGTCTAAAACACTCACAACACATCTTAAAACTTAGTCCTAAGTCATAACAATATATTAGACCAACTAGGACACCTAATTCCACCATCTTCACCATCTAAAACGGGTTTGAAGAAAACAATGGAAGGTGTAGGCAGGGGACTGTCTCACGGCGCCCAGGATGTGTCCTTTTCGGGAAGTACTCAGACTTTAGGGCTGACCGTGAAAGCTAGGGTGGGCCTCGTTGCCTTACTATCTTGAGCATCCGGCAATTATTTGGCAATAGGAGAAGGAGGAGTAAGGTTTGACACTTAGTTAGGAGGGTAAATAAAATTTATAAAATCTTTAAGCAACTCTTAACCATTTAGTCTTTTAGGCAACTTTCTTTCAGGACATATCTTATGGTTGTTTAGAAATATACTTTGCAAGCGCAGATACATCTTTTTATTTTTCATGCAAGTCTATGGTTTAGTTTTTTAAGTGTTGAATCTCTCATGTTGTGTTGAGCATTTATCTTTCAAGTATTTCATATCTTTCATTTTATGCTCTTTGTGGTGTGATTCAACAAGAGGTAGCGCATCCCATTTGGAGGCATCATCTTGTTGAGTCTTGAGTGTTTTAGTGGTTGCCATTGAAAAGCAGTCCAATTCTTATTGGGGCATGCTTGGTCTTATGTGAATGATCTTAACTTTTGAATATCTTTTGATTCTCACATTTTGGCACTTGGTTAAGCTTGTCTATTTGTATCTTGTGTATCTCTTGTATAATTGTTGTAATATCTCTCATTAAGTATTTGTATCTCTTTGTTGTGAAGTAATTGTAGCCTTGTAATCTTTTGTAATTAAATTCCTTTGAACTTAGTTGACCCATTTCCCAACCTTTAGGCACTAGTCTTAGTTGACTTAGGAAAGAGTTTGCTTGACATAAGTACTTGTGCCTATTGCATTTGCTGCCTTAGCATAATAGGTTAGTTTTCCCCCAAACCTTTAACAAATTAAAACCAACTCCTAGAACATAAACACTAAATCACATCTAGTAACTAGGGTCTACCCCCCTTGGCTTCTCTAGGCGTAAGCCTAGAAGGAAAAGGTTCCAGTCAAGGTGACAGTGTGGACTGTGAACCTAGGCATTGTGCCTCCAAGGACACACTAAGTGAGATGGACTTTGCTCACGTTTGCAAGTGTGTATTAGGACGGCAACAGGTGGATCACACCATTCCTCAATACATTTAGTGAAGGCACTGATGTGAGTACTAGCATCATCATGATCATAAAAATCAGGAATGTTATCAATAACATCTTCAGATATATCATGAGGGTAACCAACAATTCCTGAAAAATCAATAGGACTATAAAAATCATCCATTTCTAACTAGATCATTTAAACAAAGGTCTAAAGAAAAGGACTGGGACCCAAGATTACTAAGGATCCGACAAAAAGGGAAACATACTAAATTCATCCAAAAACCTTTTCAAGTTCAAGGATGAAGAAAACAAGCTGTGAGTTCCTTCTTGAAGAATACTTTGTCAAATTATTTTAAAGTGGAGTCGTCAGATGACCCAGTTTATCTCAGACAAACAAGAGCATCAAACAAAGCAAAAACAAGAAGGAAAACAAAAGACAATTTATTATGTTTGGAAAAAGCATTGGAAATCAATGAGTGCTTCTTCTCCAAGAATCTCAAGCAGACAACAAGGATTGTTCCTTGCAGTATACTTGATAGATTTGTTCAATGAAGTCGCCACTTGGAAAGGAAGCAAACAAAAACAACAAATGCAAGTTCAAAGAATTTTTAGTTCTTAAAAAAAAAATTAGTCGTTTTGACCAAGGATAAATGACTTATCCCCGGCAACGGCGCCAAAGATGTTGTCGTCCTAATACACACTTGCAAACATGAGCTAAGTCCGGCTCACTTAGTGTGGCCTTGGAGGCACAATGCCTAGGTTCACAACCCACACTGTCACTTTGACCAGAACCTCTTCCGTCTAGGCTCACTCCTAGGGAAGCCAAGGGGGGTATTCCCTAATTTATAGATTAGTTTTTAGAGTTAAGTTCTAGGAGTTATTTTTAATTATTTATAAGGCTTGGGGGGATTCTAATCCTAAGATGCACAAGCAGCAATGCAAGATGCAAGGGTTAGTATGTTAAGCAAGACCTTTTCCTAGGGCAACTAAGACTAGTGCCTAAGATTGGGCAAGGGGTCAACTAAAGTTAAAGGGGGTTTCTTTACAAGTATGATTACAATATTACTTACAAAAGAATAACTTAATCAAATAAATATTAGATACAAGACTTACAATTAGAAGATTCTAGAATACAACAAACAAGCTAATCACTTTACATATTATGTGTGCAGGATACAAGAAGATCAAAGCATCATACTACATCTATGAGATCATCATCAATAAATCATCAATACATCGTCAAAGAAGATTTAAGAATTTCAAGTACAAGTATTATGAAGATGAAGAAGACTCCCTCTAAGTTATTAGACCCACTACGTATTTAGAGATTTAAGTCCAAGTTTTAATCGTTTTAATCAATTAAGGGTTTCTTAAGATTTAAAAATTTTAGTTACCCTTACAAATTATTTCACCAAAGCCTTCTCTCCCTATTGCAAAACAACTGTTGGATGCTCAATAAGTGTTGCCACCCTAGCTTCGTAGGTCAGCCCGAAAGATTGAGTTCTTACAGAAAGGATGCATCCTGTGCGTCGTGAGACCGTCCCCGGCCTACACCTTCCGTGGCCCCTCAATCCCGTTTTAGATGGTGAAGATGGTGGTCAAAGGTATCCTAAATAGTCTATTAAGTTATTATATGGATTAGATAGACTTTTAGGAGTGTTTTAAGAGTTTTATGACACTTTTAAAATGTGAATTAGTGACTTGGCCGAAACTCACTTCAGCCTTAAAGTTTGTTGATTAAGATTATGAAATGAAAGGCATTAACACATATATGCTATGTGAGAGCAAGTCACTTAGATGCACAATTAGATAGCTTGCAAAGTAAAGAAATAAAGTGCAAGGGCAAGAACAACTTGCCAATAAGAAAAGAAAGACAACCACACTTATCTAATGATTAAGAGCAATAAGATATGATCATTAAGTGTGAGAAAGAATAAGAAATTTAAGTGCTTGCCTACTTATTAACTTATCAATGAAATTACTTAGAGCATATGGCAAATGGCATTAAAGAGATCTAGTAAATAAAGAAGAACACCATCCACTTGTTTAAGTAACTAAGCATTAAGGATTATAGATCTAAGCATGGAACATAAAGATGGAAATTTGTAGTGAACTAAGTATGCATGAGATCTAGTTAAGTTGATTATGAGGCCCAATAGGCTTAAGCTAGAGAATTATTAAGTATTAGATCTAGATCTAGAATATTTAGAGCATTAACCAATTAGATCTTTAACCACAAATTAAAACCCTAAGCCAGCCTTTTGGGGTATTCCTCTCCCAAACAGGTAGGCAATTAATTAGGTTGCTTAACTTAGAAAAAATTTAGAGAAAAGAGAGAAGCAAGCAAGCAAGAGATACAAACTAAGGAAATAAATAAGCAAAGAAACCAAGCAAACAAGAGGCAAATCCTACCCCACGTCTTAGGCTAAGAAGATGCCCACTTCACCTTCTAAACCCCATGTCCTAGCTCAAAAGGCTAAAAGAAACTCAAAAAAATCCAGATCTAGAGTAGATCTGAGCTACCCAAGAGCTCACACGTGGGAGGAGGCCATACCACTCCTTCTCCCACAACTATGAGCCACTACAAGCAAGAAAAAGAGAGAAGAAATGAAAAAAATACTTAGAAATTGAAGAAGAAAGGTTGACAAATAGCTACCAATCCCTTTGGGGGTCTTTGAGTGTTGTGTGGATGCCTTTGGGTAGCCAAAACCTCTATCAACCAGATCTGAACCTGCAAAAACTAGCAAGCTATCCTTGATGGAAATGCTACACACAACCAAAAGAATGAAGATAAACTTTTGCCTTTTTAAGGCAAAAAATTTTCTTAAGAAAAATTTGTAAATTTTGATTAAAAATTACCCATCTTACTAAACTATGCTAGCTGAAATATTGATGGAATGAACAACAATATAGAAGAAGAGTAGGAGTAAGAAAGGAATGGATTTTGAGTGTGTCTCAAGGGAGCCTTGTTGCTTGAGGTTGTCCCAATGAAACCCTTGAAACTAAACCTGCAAAAACCTTGAACAATGATGGCATACAATAAACAATATGTTGCATATACTAATAAGATGACATTTCAATCCTATCTAGCATATCAAGATATATAGATCTACAAGCATGTGCATTACTAGATCTACCCAAATAACATTTTACCTTAGAATCCAAAGATGCAATCACCAAACAAAATCTTAGAACAAGTTTACCTCATGTGTATGGCAAAAAACTGCATGTGCATAACTCTTCCAATAATCCTCTAAAGTTCTCTTTATTGCTCAAGAAGAAGGATCTTGGAGAAAACTATCTCCAAAACCCTAAAGAGCAAGAGAATGAAAATGATGAATGAAAGAGAGAGAGAGAGAGTGAGAAATCAAGTAACATATCTTTAGCTCAAGATATGGTGATTTGGGAGTGAGGAGAGGGATCTATTTATACTTGGAGAGACAAACCTACCTCTCTTGGATCAATGCCAAGTGTCCATCACCAAGCACAAGAGTAGATCTCTAGGCTAGGGCGCACCATCTAGGGTTTGAATCATAGATCTAGGGTTTAGAAAGGTGTGGGAGGTGTTGGGATCAAACAAAAGCAAGTGGGAGGCTATGGGATTCGTGCTAGGGGAGTGGAAGGACTTAAATAATTTTAAAAATTATTTTTTAGAAATTTCCAAGTGGAGGGGGGCATAACTCCTCTTGGAAGGCGCACCACTTGGGGGAAATGCAAAGAATGGAAGTGTTGGGATGAGGGAAAAGGTGTGGGATCACCTTAGCATGAGATGTGGGGGTTAAAGAAAGGGAAAGCACAAGAGAGGGGGCCCCACGTAGCTCACAATGATCCATCTCCAAGGAAAAACGTCAATCCCCCTAGGGGGTCGTAACTTTTGAGTGTGGTGAGGGGGTAAGGGTGTTTAAAGGGTTGAAACAAGGTTGGATGGGTAGGTTTAGATTTAGGGAGTCTCTCTCCAACTTTAATCCAGCATTTAACACTCTTTTAACTCATTATTACATTTTTACAATTTTGCCATGTTTGGACTTTAACAATTAAAATTGTTGTTTAGACTGACTAACACTCCGGGTGGACAAACCCACAGCAAAAGTTGTCCGACTGAGCTGAAATTTAGTCCATGGATGTGGGGGGTGCTATTCCATTTCTTTTGAGCACAAATGCCCTTATCAAAAGTCCATGGACCTAGTTTTTACAATATTTGCTCAAAAATAATTAATTAATTAAATAATTAAACCTCCAAACTTAGGGAAATTTAATTAAAAATTAATTAATAAAAAAACTAACTTAGACTTGATGGAATTCCGCGAAACTTTCTAAGATGTCTTGCATGGTCATTTACAATGATTCCCTATAATAGTTACCAAAAGATAAGCCCACTAGAATGTCGTTCACCACTTTGGAAGAATTGTTGCAAGTGTGAGGGATAAACTCGAGGGAAATCAATAAGGCTGAAAAGCCCAATTGATAACCTGAGGATAAAAAAGCCTCTGTGAAAGGAACTCTCCCAGTGAACCGATCCCAAGGTAACTGACCTAGACATGACTCATGCAGACCTATTACATTATTAACCCACGCAGGGGTGCGGAAATTCCAATTACAAAAAGAAGTGTTGGGGCCAAACAATTCCCTGTAGAACCAAAGTCTTCGACAAATTTGGATCTGATGATGCATCTCTTCATGTCACATGGAGTTGACCACCTGTGTTGGAGAGGCGGTCAACAGCTACATCAGGAGAAAATAAAAGCCATTATGGAGTGGCCTACTCCTAAGACACTCACAGAGTTAAGAGGATTTCTGGGCATATGCACGTACTACAGGAAATTTGTCAAGAGGTTTTCTCAGCTGTGTGCACCCTTGACCGATTTGACTAAGAAAGGAGCCTTCAAATGGAATGAGGAAGCTCAAATGACGATGGACAAGATGAAGAAGTTAATGAGCACATGCCCAGTCTTAGCCCTTCCAGATTTCGGCCTACCCTTCACCTTGGAGTGTGATGCCTCAGGAGAAGGGATAAGGGTCGTATTGATGCAGACTAAGCATCCTCTTGCCTATGACAGCCGAAAACTCAGGGGTACTGAGCTACTCTACAACATTTATGACAAAGAAATGTTGGCTATCATGCATGCACTAGCCAAATTCCAGCAATATCTTGTAGGTGCACGGTTTGTGGTCAAATCAGATCATAACAGTCTTAAATACCTATTGGAACAGAAGGACTTAAATGAGAGGCAAAAAAAATGAGTAAGAAGAATACAGGCCTACGACTTTAACATTGAATTTGTCAAAGGGAAGAACAATGTGGTGGCTAATGCATTATCTAGGAGGCCATCCATCTTTACCATGACATGTGTATCAGTTGACTGGAAATACCACTTGGTGATGGAGTATGCAAAGGATCAGTTCGCTTGTCAGCTATTGGATGGACAGGTACAGGATGATAACTTCAAGATTATAAATGACCTCATCTACTACAAGGATCGAATCTTTTTGGTTCCTGGATCGGCCTTCAAGGCCAAAGTATTGCAAGCGTGTCATGACTCACCAATGGCAGGGCACTAGGGGATCAGTAAGACGTACAGGCAGGTAAGAGAGAGGTTCTCATGGAAGGGCCTCAAGGAGGATGTAATAAAGCATGTAAAGGAGTGTACTACATGCCAGGTGAACAAGGATGAGCATACTTACCCAACAAGATTACTACAACCCTTACCCATTCCAGAGCACAAGTGGGAAAGCATATCCATGGATTTCATCACCAGGTTGCCAAGAACACAGGGGAAGGACTGCATTTTTGTGTTGGTGGACAGGTTGACGAAGTTTGCACACTTCTTCTCCATAGCCACAAACTTTAGCGCAACACAGGTGGTCAAACTGTTTTTCAGGGAGATTTTCAGGTTGCACGGCTTACCCAAAACCATTGTCAGTGACAGGGATAGCAGGTGTTGACCACCCATTTAGCACCGGTGGTCAACTCATGTGCCATGAAGAGATGCATCATCAGATGTCCATATTGTTGAAGACTTTTGGTTCTATAGGGCTGTGTTTGGCCCAACACTTATTTTTGTACTTGGAATTTCCGCACCCCTGCGTGGGTTAATAATGTAATAGGTCTGCATGAGTCATGTCTAGGTCAGTTACCTTGGCATCGGTTCACTGGGAGAGTTCCTTTCACCGAGGGTTTTTTATCCTCAGGTTATCATTGGGCCTTCCAGCCTTAATGATTTCCCATGAGTTTTTCCCTCTCACTTTACATATGTCCTCCAAAGTGGTGAACGGCGTTGCAGTGGGCTTATGTTTTGGTAAACTATATAGGTAATTCATTGTAAATGACCATGCAAGACATCATAGAAAGTTTCGCGGAATTCCGTCGAGTCTAGGTTAGTTTTTTTTTAATTAATTAATTTTTAATTAAATTTCCCTAAGTTTGGAGGTTTAATTATTTAATTAATTAACTATTTTTGAGAAAATATTGTAAAAACTAGATCCTTGGACTTTTGATAGGGGTATTTGTGCTCAAAAGAAATGGAATAGCACTTGCTACATCCTTGGACCAAGTTTCATCTCGGTCGGACAACTTTAGCCATGGGTTAGTCCACCTAGAGTGTCAGTCAGTCTATAACAACAATTTTAATTGCTAAAGTCTAACATGGCAAAATGTAAAAATTGTAATAATGAGTTAGATTATGTGAAATGTTGAAATGATGGTTAGAAAGAGACCCCCTAAGAATAACCTTAGCCTCCCAACCTTTTTCAACCCTTTCTAACCCCTTTTCCAACCTCCACACTCAAAAGTTGCGCCCCCCTAGGGGGATTGGCGTTTTTCACTTTTTAATTAATTTGTGACTTTAGTGTGGCCCCCTCTCATTGATTTTCACTTCATTTAACTTTATTTTAATCCCTAGTAGTGATCCTTATCACTCCACCTCACCCATATTTGAGTTTGGGTTGAATTTTGACCAAGGGGAGCGCTCTCCAAGAGAGTTATGCCCACCTTTTTGTCTCTCCAATAAAAGTTACGTTTTTTTTATTTGAGATGACTCTTCACATTTCTTTGGCACGGATCCCATGCCTTTACTCATCCTTTGTGTGATCCCAACACTTCACACCTCTTCCTAACCTCTCATCTCTTCTCCTCATCCCTAGAGGTGCACCCTCCAAGAGTGGTGTGCCCTCCCATACCTTGAAACTCAACAAATAATTAATAAAAAATTATTTGAATCTTTTCACTTGCCTTGGCACAAATCCCACACTTCCTACATGCCCTTGGATCTATCTAATTTATTTTTCTATTTTTCTACACCCTAGATCTATTGTGCAAACTCTAGGAAGCATGCTCTAGCCTAGAGATCTACTCTATTGCTTGGTGGTGGACACTTGGCTTAGATCCAAGAGAGGTAGGTTTGCCTCTCCAAGTATAAATAGATCTCTTTTCTCTCTCCCAACTCACCATATCTTGAGCTATTGTTATGCTACTTGATTTACAACTCTCTCTTTCTCTCATATCATTCATTTTTCAGTCATTCTAGCTCTTAGATTTTGGAGTATTCCTCTCCAAGATCTACTTCTTTTGGTAATAAAGTTCAAGAAGCTATGGAGGACAACAAGTGGGTAATGCGTATGCTTGCTTCTCTTATGCATATGGAGGTAACCTTGTGTATTTTCTTTGTTGAATCTTGCAATATTAGATCTTGAATAAAGTGTTATTTGAGTAGGGTAGATGGTCTGTATGCCCTTTTATCTTATGAATCTTATTGCATAACCTAAATTGAAGTGTCGTTTATGTTATTTGCTCTAACATTCTATCTAGTATATGCTTGATCTATAAGGAGGATTGCAGGTTAGCTTCCAAGGTTTCATTGGGAAGACCTTCTAGAAGGGAAGGGTCTCTTGAATCCATACATACTTCAGCCATCTTGATTATTGCCTTGCTCTATATATGCTGTACATCCATCTCATTTTTCAGCTAGCATCAATGGTTTAAATAGGTCAAAAATATCTCAAAATTTTATCTTATCTTGTGGAAGGTCCTTGTCCCAAAAGGGCAAGGTTTTTCTTGACTTTGCTTGGTTGTATGTAGCCATCCTAGCAAGAATATCTTGCTGTTATAACAGGTATATCAGATCTGAAGGAGGCTCTTGGCTGCCCCAAAAAGACACATACAACACTCAACAACCCCTTGGGGGACTTGGTAGCTATCTCTCACCTTTCTTCTCTTTTTCTAGCTTTAAAAGTGCACTTTTATTCTTTGTTTGCTTGTTAGATCTTGCTTGAAGTGTAAGAGGGGAAGTGGTACGGCCTCCCCTCTTCTTCAAGCTTGTGGGTAGACTAGGACGTGGGTAGATCTAGCTTCATTTCAGTTGTGTTGAGTTTTTCCTAGCTTGGCCGTGTGGTTTAGAAGATGAGGGCACCGTCTCAACCCCACGTGGGTAGTGTTGATTGCTTGTAGATCTAGCTTACTTTTTAGTTTGTTCTTTTGTTCATTCTCTTGCTATCTCATCTTTGCTAAGTCTTCATAATAAGATCTAAGAAAGAACACCCTAATAACTAAGACAATATAACTAAGTACCTACCTAGTTGGGTGAGAAACCCCCAAAGAGGTAAGGATAAGTGTTAACCTTTATTTTTCTCATGCTATGTGATTGATCTAAGTTGTTTAATGCTCTTAATGTTTATGCTTTAGATCAGATCTCACATCTTAAGCCCATTGGGCAACACACATAATATCTATCTTGTTCTTGCTTAGTTTATTATCTATTTCTCATTTAAGCTCTTAATCTTTCTTTTAAGCACATATCTTAATCATATGTTTAAAATCTCTTATGATGCTTAATTAATAAGTGGTTGTTGTGTTTATGGTTTAACATCTCTTAATAGCCACGTCTTGGGCTTAAAGTTTTCTTAAATGGTGTAACTTAGCAAACACATTAAATCTTCTTTCTTTTCATCTCATAAGGCAAGTTGTTCTTGCCATTGATTCATGGTATCTAATCAAGTAATGTGATGTGCATGTGATCTAAATGTATCTATCTCTTTAAGCCTTATATCTCTTTCTTTCTTATGTGTTGATTCACTTTATGGTTAAATCTTTAACAACACATTTCTGAGCACTTTCAGTTTCGGCCATCTCATTATTTTGCACTTTTTAAGTACTTTAAAACTCTCAAAACACTCTTGTAATCACCTAAAAGTCTACCTAATTGATATATACACTTAATAGAATATTTTAGGGTACCTTAGACCACCATCTCCACCATCTAAAATGGGTTTGAGGAAAACAACGGAGGGTAGTGGCAGGGGACTATCCCGTGGTGCTCCAGGTGGGTGTCCTCTCCAGGAAGTACTCTTACTATCAGGGTTGACCATGGAAGCTAGGGTGGGCCTCGTTGGCTTACTATCTTGAACACCCGACAGTTATTTGGCAACAGGAGGAGGAGGCTTTGGTGAAAGCCAAATAAACTTAAAATCCTTAAGAAAAGCCTAACTATTTAATCCTTTGACCACATCTAATAATATTTTGGGGGCTTGATAGTAAAGAGTGTAGATTGTCTTCTTTCCTTCATAATAATTGTGCTTAATCTTCATAATCTTATTGATGAAGTAATTTGTTGATGATCTAGTGTGAATGATGATGTGGTGAATGCTCAAGTCTTCTTTTTCCTGCACACATTAAACATACTTGGTTAGATTGTAATATCTTATTCTTTGGTAAATCTTGTAAGTAAATGTACATGTCATTCTTTGATTCAATAATTCTTTCATGTAAGTAGTTGTATATTGGATTAACTTATTCTTTTGTAAATTTGTAAACACTTTGTAATCTATTGTAACGAACCACCCCTTAACATAGTTGACCCCTTGCCCAATTTATAGGCACTAGTCTTAGTTGACCTAGGGAAATGACTTGCTTGTCATGCTAACCCTTGCATATTGCATGGTTGCCTTAGCATCTTAGGATTAGAATACCCTCTAACCTCAACAAACTAAAATTAACTCCTAGAATCTAACTTAATTCATCTAGTAACTAAGGTCTACCCCCTTTGGCTTCCCTAGGAGTAAGCCTAGACGGAAGAGGTTCCGGTCAAAATGACAGTGTGGGCTGTGAACCTAGGCATTGTGCCTCCAAGGACACACTAAGTGAGCCGAACTCAAGCTCACGTTTGCAAGTCTGTATAAGGACGGCAACAGCAGGTTCATGATTACCTTTTGGCAGGAATTGTTCAGATTGGTTGGTACTGCCTTGACCCCTAGTACCAGCTATCACCCTTAGACGGATGGGCAAACCAAGATACTCAACAAGGGGGTAGAAGGCTACCTTAGGAATTATGTAGCAGGGCAGTAGAAGGCATGGGTCAAATGGTTTCACTTAGGAGAGTACTGCTACAACACCACCCAACACGTGTCCATAGGCATGTCACCATTCAGGGCCTTGTACAACTATGATCCATTATCTTTTGTAGAGATTGCCTTCGGTGACAGCAGGGCACCTATGGTACAGGATTGGTGGGTATAGCAAAGCCAAGACATTCTCAGGGAGCTGAAGGATCATCTATAGATAGAACAGAACCAGCAGAAGGTCCAAGCGGACAAGCACAGAGTTGAGCGTACTTTTGAGGTTGGTGACTTAGTCTATCTAAGGCTCCAACCATACAGACAAGCTTCTATAAAAAGAAGTGGAGCAGAGAAGCTATAACCACGTTTTTTGGGGCCCTAAAGAGTTAGTAGGAAGATAGGGGTCGTGGCTTATGAGTTGGATCTCCCACAGGGAAGTAGAATACACAATGTCTTCCATGTGTCCTGCCTAAAGAGGGCCATCAACCAACACATCACACTCATCGAGATACTACCTCCCATGGACGAAGAAGAGCATCTTGTCTTGATTCCGGAAGAGATACTAGAGGTTCGGGAGAAGAGGCTCGGAAGAGAAGCATCAAAGAATACTTGATCAGGTGGAAGGATCTACCCATTGAGGATTCCATGTGGGAAAATGAACAAGTGGTGAGAGAAATAGGTTTAGAATTGCTTCAGGGAAAACAATTTCTAGCAGGAGAGACTGTAATGTCCCCCACCTCTTGATGAAGAGGCTTTGAGAAGACTCAGTGGCCTAGGCATCCCCACTAGGCCATAGTCTCACACTGAGGGGAAGGGTCAACCAAACTAAGGTTATATTCTTAAGTTGACTTGATAAAAAGGTGAAAAAGAGTTAAAAGATAACTCAATGAAGGAACAAAAGCGTTGGAGGTTGAGTTAGAAGTTAACCATAGGGGTTAAACTAACTCAACAAAGAAATAGAAGAAAAGTATAAAGAGGAGGCTGGGGCGCACCTATTATTCATTCTGGATTTTGGTATTTTGCTTGTTGATGCACTTGAGAATACAGTTTTGAGGGTTTTGATATTACAAACCCTAGTGAGCATCTTAGTGGTGAAAGATTCCACTCACCTAGCTCCAAGCTTGGTCTCGGGGATGAAATACTCCACCCACACCATTCTACAGCTATCATGTATCCAGGAGGACTAGCAGGATCGTACCATTTGGATCAGCAGGGCCGTACCAGCTAGGTTTTCTTGCAGGGACGCACCAATTGTTGAGGAAGAGTTCGATCTAGCATAAGGATGAAGCTTGAGGGGTTTCCAGCCACTGTTACCAACATCGCGATAATATCACGATATTGGCGATATTATCGGCAAAACGGGTCTCGACGATATTATCGGGGAAAATATCGCGATATTTACTCCCGGTGATAATATTGCGCTATTTATGAAAATATCGCGATAATATCACGCAACGATCGAAAATATCTCAGGCAGGCGGACAGGGCCGGAAATAAAGCCCGAATTTGA
The DNA here is from genome assembly GCA_900067695.1 of Picea abies. Taxonomy (NCBI): domain Eukaryota; kingdom Viridiplantae; phylum Streptophyta; class Pinopsida; order Pinales; family Pinaceae; genus Picea; species Picea abies. Next base: position 6,521 of record CBVK0101039892.1, on the reverse strand, counting down.
CCTTTTTTTTGTCATTTTGCAAGTGAAGTGTGGGGTTTGGGGAGCAAAGGAGAAAGCGGCAAGTTTGCCTTCAACCAAAGACGAGGAGGAGCAAGATTTTGAGCACTATAACCTATTTGATGTTGTTGATGCTTTAGATATTTAAAAAATTAAAAAAAAATGAATATTTTTTTCGTTCTTACGACATTTTCCAATATTTACCGATATTTTCCCCGATTTTGCAAATATTTTCGTTTTCGGACCCTCGACGATATTTTGTTGTTGTCGATGTTGGTAACATTGTTTCAAGCATTAGGGTTTTGCTTGCAAGCCCTTGCTCATTAGTTTGAGGGCTTCTTGGAGGAGTTATCACGTCCCTATCGTTTACTGTAGGTTGGGATGATTTCAGGAGGAAGGGTACGACTTGGAGATTCAGTGTTTCTCAGATCTAGAAGGTTACAACCTAGATCTTAACTTGAGACTTCTCTCAAGTGCTTGTAGGTGCCCTATCTATCATTTGGGAGAGTTTCAGACAATTTGGAAGACACATGCAACTAAGTCGTACTATTGGCCATATTCAGGGTTGCAGGAGGGTCGTACCATCCTAGGGTTTCTGCAGTTTAAGGAGGAAGCTTCAGTGTTTGAGATCCATACTTCAGGAGGAGGCTTCCATTGCCTTGATCTATCATTGGAGAGATTTTGACAGCAGCAGGAGGCCTATATCTTCAGGAGGACTGAACCCTTGGTGTCCATTGTCTTCAATAGGCCATACCAGCAGTCATCACGACCGTACCAGTTCCTTGGGGGTTAGGCTGAAACCTTGGTTTTGCAGTGGAGCGTTCACCTTCTATTGGCAGCCTTTGGGAGGCTTGATTTGTATCTCTGGGAGCATTTTGTATGCAGCTCTAGTATTGCCTTGAAGCCCTCTATTCAGATATACTTCTCTATTGTATTAGGTGCTTGCTTTCTTACAATAAAGTTCAGCTATTTGCTTGCGGTTCCTATCTTGTGTAGTGTTGATGATCTTCATATGATGACTGATGTTTGTATAAATCCATGGCTAAATAACTGAATAAACCCTAAGACCGAAATATTCATGGTCAACCTGCACACACAACAAATAATAATCAAATTAGTGGTTAGTTAGTGATTCCAATCAAATAATTGGCTTGGGATCATTACAGTTGTATCAGAGCTTTGATCCTCTAAACCTGTGGGGGATTAGCGCATGCAGAGGTACAGTGGGATCTTTATGGGCAGAAGGAAGAAACAAACCAGTGAAACAGAAGCCGAAATGGAGGGTTCAGGGGATGACCGTGAGCCATAGAGCTTGGCCTACTTAGCAGTCGAATTCCATAAGACCCTAAATCTTACAGAAAGCAACTTGGTCCATCACTTGTAGGAAATCCGGGAGACAAACCAAAGGGAAAAGGTCGAAATCAATGAGACCTTAAAGAAGGTAGATGGGAATCTGAGAAAGATTGATGAGAACCAGACGATGATGACCTAGCTCTTGATGCAGATGACTCATCATGGGAAAGACCTTGAGACGTATGGAAACAAAGTGGCTGGTGGATCTAGGGGATCTAGTGGATCCTAGGGTTAGATATAATCCAGAGAAAGCTCCCAGATCCGAGGGAAGCCATGGAGGAGGCACGTCATATGGACAAATGGGTAGCAGAGCTAACCTTAGACCATACTTTCCCACATTCACAGATGAACAGGTACAGCAGGAGCAAGTGGACGACTTTGTGGAGCAGATGGCAAGTGTACTAAGGAGTACTATGGCCTGGATATGATCATTCAGAGACAGATGTCCTTGGATCAATATTGTCAACTCAAGTTCAGAAATAGGCCCAGGCCAAACCACAGGAGCAGTTTTGAGTTTGAACGAAGAGCAGGGAAGATAGAGATCCCATACTTTGATGGTACGGCCAAGATGACAGCACAGGCATGGGTGCAAAAGCTAGATACCTATCTACAGCTTAATCCCATGAGGGAGATGGAAGCCATCAAACTTGCCACCATGTACTTGGATGGCAAGGCTCATGATTGGTGGTACCATGGACTCACCACACTAGGCCACAATCAGATAGTGTCCTACACAAAATTCACTTAGAGGCTTATTGATAGATTTGATCAAGGGGATCCGGAGCTACACTTCAGGGAGCTCACACAGCTTAAACAGACATGTACGGCTGAGGCATTCATTGAACAATTTCAGAGGTTGGTCGTGATGGTGCAAGATATATCACCAACCAGACTCATGATGCTCTTCACTGAGTGGCTGATGGAGCCCTTGAAGGGTTGGGTAAAGGATTTTAAGCCTACCAACCAACAACATGCTATCTGGAGGACGAGGGACCTGGGACCAGCTGCTAGGCCGAAATTTATGCCCAGACCACCTCTTAACACTGGAGGGAGAGACCAAAGACCTCCAATGAACCAGGGAGGACGTGATCCAAGGGGTTTTGGCAGGGGTCGTGGCAGAGTGGGCAAGAACACCAGAAGGGAACTAAGGAGGAAGCAACTTTGCTTCACTTGCAGGGAACCATAGAACCCAGCACACAAATGCATGGGCCGTGGTCAAGTGCATTACATAGAAGTCACTTCAAACAACGAGGAAGAGGAGGACATCGGCCAAATACAGAACATTGAGGCCGAGGCCATTGAGACAGCAGAGGAGGAGATCACAGGACACGACAATACGACTCAGTAGAAAGCCACCTTGGAATCTATCAGCGTAGTGCCCAAATATAACACCTTCCGGATGAGGGGAGTCTTGCAAGGGCAGAAGATATCGGTTCTGATTGATGGGGGAGCCTCTCATAAATTCATTGATTCAACATTGCTGAAAAGGAGGCATATACCCACAGTAGAGTTTCAACGGTTCAAGGTGGAGGTAGCAGGTGGAAGCACTATGCCCTATGACAGGTACGTTCTTGGTATGAAGCTTACATTGGGTAGGCATGAGTTGGTACAAGACGTCTATGTCATGGACCTCCCAGATACCAACATCATCCTTGGAGTTTAGTGGCTCAGTACGTTGGGGCCTATCACCACCAACTACAAAACCATGGAGATGTCATTTACAGAGGAAGGTGAATGAAAGGTAGTGCTCCGGCGCATGACAGGGACTGCGACAAAGGTGGTCATGGCCAAGAGGATGGAGGCCATCTTCCGAAGAGATGAGATAGTGTATGCAGCAGAATGCAAGATTTCAACACATGTGGATGAGAAGGGTAAGGTTCACTACACCCCAGAGATCCAAGAGATCCTTGACAAGCACCACAAGGTGTTTGGACCGATTCCTCCAGGGGTGCCACCAGATAGGGGGTTTGAGCATATTATTGAGATAGAGGGAGGAGCTAAACCAGTCATCACCACACCATATAGGCATCCGAAGAAGTACAAAAACAAGATAGAGAAGGCCATCAAGGAACTTTTGGACATGGGGCACATCAAGCCAAGCACTATCCCTTTTGCTTCTTCAGTAGTGCTAGTTAAGAAGAAAGATGGCACTATGAGAATGTGCATCGACTTCAGGGCCTTGAATAAAAAGTCAATCAAAAACAAGTACTCGATACCAAGGATTGATGAACTGCTAGATGAATTGCATGGAGCTGTCTACTTCACAAAGATTGACCTTCGTTCTGGCTATCATCAGATCAAAACGAGGGAGGAGGACATCTCAAAAACAGCTTTCAGGTGTCATTATGGCCATTATGAGTTCTTAGTGATGCCTTTCGGGTTAACCAATGCCCCAGCCACGTTCCAATCTTGCATGAGCCATGTGTTCAACAAGCAACTGAGGAAGCACCTGCTGGTATTTTTTGATGACTTGCTCATTTACAGCAAGTCGTTGCAGGAACACCACTTCTTATGGCATCCTTGGTTGATGATTTGGAGCACTTGACATGACCTTTGATCAGAAGACATGACACTTTACCATGCATTGCACCTTTCTTGGAGAGACATGGTCTTTGAAGGCACCTTTCCACCTTCTTGGAGCATGATGTCATGCACACATGTGGCCTTGGAGGGTACATTTTTGTGTATTAGCATGCTTATCTATTGTTTGAGGCTACATGAGGGGTTGACCTAGACCTATCTCACTTGTATCATGGATTTATTATGTTTTTAGGGCTTCTTGAGAGATATAGTGCTAGATTTTGCCTCGTATAAAGAGGGTAGCACTCCATTTTGTAAAATCATAACTCATAACTTGTGATTCATCATTGCTATATTTTGCCTCGTATGAAGAGGGTAGCGCTCCATTTTGTAAAATCATAACTCATCACTTGTGATTCATCATTACTAGTCTATTCTCTTCTATAATTCACTATGGAGTACTTGTGAAAACGTTTGGTTGGATGATCTTGTTTGGATGCTTTCTCTTGTTTTTATGGATGGATGTTCAGCTAGGCTTTCCTCATGCATAGCACTTGATCTAGTAAGTGTTCCTCTTCAAGTTTTAATGCTTGTTCATGGTATACTTTGGTGGATGCTATACTAGATGATTAATTGTTGCATGTTACCTTGTATGCTAGGTTCATTTTTTCTAGAAACCCTAGGAGGGATTAAGATTTTTTATCCCCCTCCCTATTTTCATTCATCTTAATTTGTTGAAGCATTTAAGACCTATTCTAGGGGTTAAGATTGTTTATCCCCATAAGGTTTTTTTTTGGCTAGCTCAATACCTAGGGTTTATGATGGTATAACCTCTAGGGATTGACCTAGTTCAATTAAGATCATGTTGCTAGATGCTAAAGAAAGAAAACGACACCTAGGGTTTATGACGGTAGAGCCCCTTGAGTTTGTTTCCTAGAAGGTTTGGCTTGATTTTATGATGGTATAACTCCAAGTTTGGATCTTCACACCCCCTCTCTTGCCTTTAGAAAGCTTCCAAGAGTTTACTTTTGTTGAATTTTTAATTCTTAGCTCAATCACATGTAGTTTATTTCAATTTAGCATGTACATGAACCATAAACAATGCAGCAATACCATATACAAGTGTTGATGTAACCAAGATCACAAGAAGAATAACCATGCACAAGAACACAATATTTAATCTTGGGAAACCCAACAATCCTTAGCTATAGAGTCAAGAGAAGATCCCCCACACCATGAACCCTAGAGCACATAAGAGGTTGCTCCTCGATCTAGAAACATGTGCCTAAGAGAAGTGCGCAATTTAGCCGTACAACTTAGCTTGAGCGAATTTTACAAGTGTGTGAGTGAGTGAGATTCATAATGGGGATCTACTCCTATTTATACAAAACCTAGCACATCAAAAGGATGTGTCTATTGGCACAATAGGGCCGACTTGTTCAAATGAATAATAAAATTAATCTTTACACAATATTAATTATCTTTTACATGGTGGGGCCGACTTGTACCCTTCACAATACAAATTAGAGTTACAACAAATCTTACTCTTAGACAATATAGCAAGGGATCCACACATCCTCTAGTGCTCAGCCACTAGGGACACGTCCACCTGTGCTCAGCCATAGGGACATCACTCTCAATAGATTAAATCAACTAAGTCCATAGGAGTACCATCTGGAGAACCATCTGAAGTCGACTCAACTAAGTCCATAGGAGTCTGAAAGGAGACCATCTCAAGTTGTCTCAACTCAGTCCAGAGGAGCACGACAAGAGACCAAATGTCATCTCAACTCAATCCAGAGGAGTATGACACACCCATCACATGGGCTCTCTCACAGATCGTCTCAACTCAGTCCAGAGGAGAACGACTTGGAGAATGTCTCATGAAGCTGCAATCAACATCACTCCCTCTCAGCTAGGGAGGCATTCTCCACCACGCCAAGTCTCTCACAGAAGTACTCGAACTTCGTCCTAGCAAGCGGTTTGGTGAAGACATCTACAACTTGCTCGTGTGTAGAAAGGTATTGCACACATACTGATTTCCTCTGCACCATATCTCTAATGTAATGGTATTTGATCTCAATGTGTTTTGATTTATCATGAAACACAGGGTTCTCAGAGAGCTTCACACAGCTCTGGTTATCGCAATGGATAATGGTGGAATCTATCTCATGACCAAATAAATCTACAAGGAGCTTGCGAAGCCACACTGCTTCGCGACTGCCACACAAAATGCAATGTAATTTGTGTTGAAATAATGTAACTGCGAAGAGCATTCTTATTATTATTGTTATTTTATTATTAAGATTAATCCCCATTGTGGATTAATCATGTCGGTAATTGTATAAGGACCAAATCCCCTTTTGCGGATTGGTCATTGGACAATTATAAAGGGCAGAATAAGAAGTCGGCCCCAGCAGTTATTATTGAAGACCCAGAATTAATTAAAGGTGGGTTTACCCACCCAGAGTGAGAGGTCGGCCCTGCCAGTGAAACCCCTTCACATGTGTCAGTCTTGTATAAATAAGAGGCTAGAGCCTCACTTCTAACACACAACTCACTTGCTCATTCTCTTATGAGGCAAGCTGCAATTACCAGTTGGAGAGAGGAGAAGAAGAGTGGCGCATCTCTTGGGGAGGACTATCTGTATT
>CBVK0101039890.1:12282-32428 GCA_900067695.1 Picea abies | reverse complement strand
GATAAAGACAGCAGGAGGAGAACCATAGGGTATGTTTTTACTATAGATGGAACAACAGTAAGTTGGATTTCAAAACTGCAAAAGGTTGTTTCACTTTCAACAATAGAGGCAGAGTATGTTGTTGCTATAGAGGCTAGTAAAGAGATGATTTGGTTACAGAGGTTTATGGAGGAATTGAGAAAGAAGCGGGAGAATAGCAGGTTGTACTGTGACAGTGAGAGTGCAATTCATCTTGCAAAGAACTTAGCCTTCCATTAGAAGACCAAGAATATACAGATGAGGTACCACTTCATACGATCCACCTTGGAAGATTGACATTTGAAGTTGGAAAAGATACACACTAGCCAGAATTTTGCAGACATGTTAACAAAGGGAGTAACCAGAGAAAAACTGAGTTTCTGCTCAGTTTCAGTTGGTCTTCAAGAATGAAGATGAAGATGAGAAATTTTCTAGGTCCAAGAAGGTTCAGAGTCTAGAATATACAACAGCAGTGGATTTGTTGAGATCAGTATCCAAGTGGGATATTGTTGGTTGTGGAGCCTAATTATGTTCTTGATTCAGAGGTCCTTGCTTTCAGCTGTGTTTATACCCCATGAAGACTTTACACCCCATAAGTATGTACACTCTTCCACGCGGGAGAGTGCAAAGGGTGGTATCCCCTCTATGGAGTCTAGGGGGGATATCCCCCCGGTTGGGGGGTTCGGGGGCGAAGCCCCCAAAGGAAAAATTGCCTTGTAAATGTATATTGTAATTTCATTGTAAATTTGGACCGTTCATTATAAGGTCGCGGATCTAACGATAGAAATTATGTTAGGGTTTTTTTCCCTAGAAGGAAACCCTCTGTTATGAGGGAAATGTATTGTGGTTGTTCATTATGGCGAGTATTGTATTCTGAGAGAGGAGACTGTGAGAGAAAGAAGAGGAATTTACAGCAGGTTTTGATGTAGTTTGTATCCCTTCATTTGTTGGATAATAAGAAATGAAGGATATGGCAATTTCTCTGGTGGATGTAGCCCACACTGGGTGAACCACGTAAATCTGTGTCTCTATTGTGTTGTGTATCTTCTGTGTTTTGTTTCCTCATTGGTTTTATTTTATTGCTCCACGGTCCTATTTTTCCAATAGTCTTAAGTCTGTTTATAAGTTCAAACTAAAGCATGTCAGTCTCAAGTCTAGTTCTAAGTTCGAACTAAAGTGTAATGCTGAGTTGTAACCAATCTCAAGTCTAGTTCTAAGTTCGAACTAAAGTGTAAATATGATTTGTAACCAATCTCAAGTCTAGTTCTAAGTTTGAACTAAAGCATGAAGCTGAGTTATGTTTAATGTATGTAATCGGGTTACTATTTCGAGTTTCCCCTCTTCCCCCTTTCAGCCTATATAAGAAGAGGTTGAATCCTCTCTTCAACACAGTTCTGCAACATAGTTTTGAAACACAGTTTTCATATGCAGGTTGAGGGTGAAGCAATAGAGGATCACATCAGTGATAAATAGGCAACATATCAAAGGTGTATTTCAGTAAGGTCTTGTAAGTCTTTGTCAGGTCAGAATCATCTTGGCAAGCTCTTTGAGAGTAGAACATTCATGGTGAATATTTGTAAGAGATCTTACATTATTAATGCAATAAAGGAATATTGTTTGTTGGGGTTTTCCTCCCTGTATAGGGTTTCCATAGGGTATATGTGTTGTTGATATGCATGTTTACTTATATACATAATTATTTATATTTGATTATGATTTGGAATTTTTGAAGTATATTAAGATCGAATCAAAGTATTGAAGAAAATAAAAGAATTAATCCACATAAGAAATCAAGCTCATAATTTAACATGGTATTGGAGCTTAGGGTGTGTTAAACATGTTGAAGTGCAGTAGCAGGTACACACAGATCCAAGAAATATTGATTAATTTTCCAGTGTGAGGACTATGGCATCCTCCATTTCAGTCAGGGCCGAAGATAGGCTCGAAGGAGCTACCAACTTTAATGTGTGGAAGATCTGTATAACAAATATCTTGCAAGAGCATGATCTTGAGTAGTATGTGACCATGGTGGTGGAGGAACCAACGAATAATGCAGGAAGAATGACCTTCAAGAAGATTCAATCAAAGGCTAATAAAATCATCTTTGACTTAGTCAAAGACAATATAATGTCTGCAATGACTTCGTTGATGACTGTCAAGGACTGTATGGATACCTTGGTGAATTTGTATGAGAAACAGGCTCCAAGTCAGAAGAGGACACTTAAGAACAATCTTAAGTATTTAAAGAGGGATAAAGGTGAATCAATGGCATATTTCTATTCCAAGATAGCTTAGATCATAGATCAGTTTTGGTCACAAGGGTGACAGTGGACAATGATGATTTAGTGCAGGCCATTTTTCATGGTCTTCCTTATTCATGGGAGACCTTCTTATCCAGTGTAACTGGGAGAGAGATTCAGCCCACATTTTAGAGGTTATGGAATGATTGCCTCCAGGAGGAGAGTCTCACAGCTACCAGGAGTGAGCCAACGAAATAAGAGCACTCAACTTTAGCATCAAGATTCAAGCGAAAGAAGAAAGGCACTTTCCAAAAAGGATCTCAGTGGAAGCCAAACACCAAAGGTACATTCAAAGGCAAGAATATTGATACATCTAAGATTAAATGATTTAGTTGTAATAAGTTGGGTCATTTTTCTAAAGATTGTTGGTTTAGAAAGAAATTTCCTAGGAAAGGGAAACATCATGCCTCAACTACTCAGGATGATGAATCCAAAAGAAATAAAAAAAGTCCTTCTAATGAGAAAGAAAATAGGAAAGAATATTATTTGGTTTATGCCTTATCCAGTTCAATTTCCACGGGACTGAAAACTTGGTTAGTAGACAGTGGTGGATCAAAGCACATGGCAGGGTACAAGGAGATCCTCTCAAATTTCAAGACAAAATCTTTTGCAGAGCAGGTCGAGCTTGGGGATGAAAAATGTTACAATATAGAGGGAGTAGGCTCTATCTCTTTCAGATTGGAATCTGGGGCTAGACTTCATGTTGATGAAGTATTATATGTTCCAGGGCTCAAGAATAATCTACTATCAATTGCAACCCTTGAGGACAAGGGATATTGGGTGATCTTCAAGGATAGTAAGGCATTACTATGGGCTAAAGGTATCCACTTAAGTACAACAGAACCCATTGGAAATCACTGTGGAGGATTGTATGTCATGGCAGGAGAGTCAGTTCAGGCATTGGCTCATGATGTGACTAGCTCCAACGAGTTGTGGCACAGAAGACTTGGATATCTTCATTACAAATCTCTCCTAGATCTACAGAACATGGTATTTGGCATGCCCTCTATTTCTCTTAGTAAAAATGAAATTTGCAAGGGATGCATGCTAGGTAAAAATATAAAGAAAACATTTCCTAGTAGTGACAACAGAGCTCAGGGCATATTAGATCTGGTTCATTCTGATGTATGTGGTCCCATGTCATCTCCCTCACTCAGTGGTTGTTTGTATTATGTCATTTTTATTGATGATTACTCAAGAAAATGTTGGATATATTTTCTTAAAGATAAAAGTGACACATTTGATAAATTCAAAGAGTATAAAGCCTTTATTGAAAAGCAGGCAAGGAAACACATCATAATCCTTAGAACAAACAATGGAAGAGAGTTTGAATCTCTTCAGTTTGGGGGTTTCTGCAAGTCAGCAGGAATCAAGAGACAGTTGACCGTGCCATATAACCCTCAGCAAAATGGTGTTGCTGAGAGGAAAAACATGACTATTTGTGAGGTAGCGAAAGCAATGATGTTTGACCAAGATCTACCAAATTCTTTATGGAAAGAAGCTACCTCCACTATCATGTATATTCATAACAAGTGTCCACATGATATTTTGAAGGACAAGACTCCTGAGGAAGTCTTATCAGGGATCAAACCTAAAGTAGGGCATCTAAGGATATTTGGATGTCCCATGTATATTTATGTCCCTAAGGAAAAGAGGACAAATATGGAACCCTCAAGCAAGAAAGGGGTTTTTGTGTGGTACAGTGAGAACTCCAAGGCTTACGGGATTTATGTACCAGGTCAGAGGAAAATAGAGGTACAAAGATATGTGAATTTCAATGAGGAAGCTGTATTTAAGAAATCCAGAGAGCTTCAATAGGATTTAGAAGCAGTTCAGCCAGCTTCACCCTCTTCTGAAAATGAAGAGTCAGGTGATCAGAGGGAGGAACCTCGTGAAGGGCCAAGTAATGAGCCCCTAGAACCCATTGAAGTGTTAGAAAGAAATCTTGAAGAACCTCTAGCCAAAAGGAAGCCAAGGTGGCTTAAAGAAATAGTGCAAGAAGCAGAAAGGATAACTGCTCCCAAAGGAACTTTCAGGGAAAGGAAGAGGCCTCATAGGTTTGGAGGCTATGTTGCAATGATGAGAAAAATTAGTGATGTTGAACCTTCTTCAATTGAATAAGAAGATAAATTAAAAGTGTGGAAGGATGCCATGCTTGAGGAATACAGGTCTATTATAAAGAACAATGTTTGGGACATTGTGCCAAGGCCAAAAGGCAAATCAGTGGTTTCTTCCAAATGGATCTATAAGATGAAACATCCAGTTGATGGAAGTGTGGAAAATTTCAAAGAAATATTTGTACCCAGAGGCTTCACTCAGAAAGAAGGAATTGACTACGAAGAGATTTTTTCTCCTATAGCCAGGTATACCTCCATTCGAGATATTATTTCTTTATCTTTCATAATTGGTTGGAAGCTACATCAGATGGATGTAAAAACATCATTCTTGAATGGAAAGATTGAACAAGAGGTCTTTGTGGAATAACCAGATGGTTTTATATTGCATAACAAAGGCACTCATGTATCCAAGCTAAGGAAGACCTTGTATTGTCTTAAGCAGGCTCCCAAAGTTTGGTATGATAGGATTGATGGATTTCTTAAAAGCCTGGGCTTTCAGAAAAGTGATGTTGATGCAAATCTATACTTCAAGGTAAGAGGTTACCAACCTGTTATACTAATCATGTATGTTGATGATATCTTTCTAATAGGAGATGAAGGGATAATAACCTGGTGTAAGAGGGATATAACCTCATAATTTGAGATGAAAGACTTAGGCTTGATGCATTACTTCCTAGGATTGGAAGTGTGGCAAAGACAAGGTGAGATATTTCTGGCACAAGGAAAATACACATTGTATGTACTAAAGAGGTTTGATATGATGGATTGCAAGTCCATTTCTACTCCGATGGTTACCAACTTGAGGAAGTTGCATGATTCTGATATAGGTTTAGATTTGGTGGATCTTGTTATCCCTGATTTCTAGGGATAACTAGGAGATCATGTCTCGAGGCCCATAGGTCCTAGACATGGAGTATCGAGAGCAGGATTGACCCAAGCATGGCCCTGGAGGGCCCATCATTTTCTTCTTTCATCAGATTTGTCTTATCAGCAACAACAACATCCATCACCATCGACTTGGTCTTGTATCGGAGAATGCTCTTGCTCCATGACGTAATTGGTACAGGTATCATGGTATGTGTCACTTTTGATCATTATAACCTTTGGATATATGCATCTAAGTCCTTTTATCTTTGACGATTTCTTGGATCTTACATTAACCCACTTGACCATGATTGGGGGGATTGACAGGGTGTCCTAGAAAGCCTATACCCATAGGTTTTGGTTTGTCACTGGGGGATTTCTGAAGAGACATCATCCACTCCCATCATACCACCACTTTTCCATCTTATCTCCTGCTCATCTGTCCCATTCCCCTTGTCTGGGCATTAGGATGATTTGTTTGTGGGGTTGCACCTTATCTCATGGGAAGAAGGGGCTAAAGGCCTAGAAGGTAAAAGCAACTGGTAAAAGATAAAATCCTAGAAATAAAACCTCGAGATGCTTCGCCCAGGGATCCTTGAGAAGCAATAAAAGGCCTCTCAGCAAGAAACAAGAGGGACTCGAAAAAATAACAAACAAGACCAAATCAAGAGGATAGGGGGTCTCATCACGAGCCAGCCTATTATGTTCATGGGTACCTAACAGCATGACATTGCCACCATCTGGTTACCATGCTAGGGCAGTGACTTTTGGTTGCATAGCCAAGGGAAAGGGGGTCTCATCATTAGCCAGCCTTATCATATCTATGAAATTACTTGTGGGTAACATTGTCAGCTCTGGTCACCACGTCAAGGCGGTTTCCTCTGGTTAGCCCTTGAATAAATAGAAAAATAAGAAGAAAAAGAAAATAAAAGAAAGAATAAAGGCAAGAAAGGGCTTGGAAAAAATTGCATCCATGACGGGTACAACTCACCTTCTACAAAGGCACCCACAGGTAATATCATGCATCCTTGACTCTCACTCTACCCCTATGTTTGGACATCCCTTAGCCACCTCACCTCATTTACATGGCTTGGATGAAACCCCTTGGAAAATTCCCTTTCCTTATGGATACTTGCCCAATAGGGTGTCTTGTCCTTTTTCTCAACCTTGTATTGTAGGTTTTTGTAGAGTATTTGAGCTATTGAATGATATATCAGGGTTTTTATGAATATGTTTAATAATATTAATGATGAAATGTGATTAACATTGCTATGATCCCTATGACTAATGAGCCCATGGAGGGCGTAGTTTTTGATGTGCAGGACCATGCCCGATAGAGAGGTACCATTTGGACCGGTACACATGGGGAGATGATTAGTTCGGACCTCCATGGGGCTAAATATCCCATCAGATGGTTGCTCACCGGGGGCAGTCAGAGGGGCAGAGACAGGACAGTGTTTGACCGAGGTTTTTCACCAGAGAAGAAGAGGATGTTTCACTAGAGGCACTTTGGCAGAGCTCGACCTAGGGGGAATGACCCCATTTTAGTGGAACGTTTGCCTTGGTAGGCTCAGAGCACTCGCATCCTTACCATGAAATCATCCAACTTCATGGTCATTCTTGGAGGCAGATTGGGCAGCAGTGGCACATGTGGCATGTTGGATAAGCCCCTGGGGGCTAACGTTTTGGTCCTGGATGTCTCATTTGCCCTAAAAGGGGCTAGCGCCTCCCTTAAAGGGGATTTTACCTTTATTACAACTCAGTTAGGGTTTTAAATTGACATTTTAATGTAAAAACAATATGATTTTGGTTTAAATCCTTGTCCGCTAATTTTTATGACCTAAAATTAATTAAAGGTCATTGATATAGTATATATTGAGGAGTTTTATCCTCATTTTGAAAGAACACACAACTCACTCTCCTAGTGAGATCTGATTTTTGCACCCTTGTTGGGTATTTGTTCTCTTTAAGTGAGGCGCACTTGTTGAAAGAAGGATTTTCTTGGCATTTTTGGCATTTCTCTTGAAGGAAGGTTTACAACTAGGGTTTGCAATGCTATTTCATCATGATATGTAAGTGTTTTTTCTGCAAAACTTCTTAATTGAATGGTTGTGGTCTTATATTCTTGCATTTATTTATAAATTTTGTTGATTTTAAAACACTAGGGGACAAACACATAAGCAGGTCATTGTCTCATGTCCCCTAAAAGATAAATTCTCAGCCATTGAAGAAGGAAGGAAGAGCCTAGCCATTGCTACACTCTTGTTACTTCTTCCCTTGTGCTAGTCGTACCTTTTAAAGGTCAAGAAGGAGGAGACATCCCAGGCCTAGGTGAGCCTCTTTCCCCTAGGGTTTTGACTCTGGGGACCTACCATTGCAACACTTCAGAACCCTTCCCTCTAGTCCTTAGCCTTTTCCCTTCAACCTTGCGTCCTCTCTTGAATTGACTCCATTTACCCTTAGGCACTGATCTTAGGTCTCCAACATTGAATTTATAGTGGTAAAAAAAACTCTTAAAAGTCTTATAATTTGAAACCCTAACTAACTACTAACCTTAACAAGGTTGACATCATTCTTGGTTATTCCATATTGATGCATCATTTTGTCTTTATAAGAAATTAGATGGTGTTTTGAAGAATTTATTGAGTAAGGGACTGATTGGATACACTGTTTGCTACATTATCTCGATATTTATTGATGAATTGATATTGTTCCATTGCTATTATTGATAAACATTGATCTCGTCAATATCTATTGTCATAATTGCTAATGTATTGATATCATATAGTTGTATGAAGTAATAACCCATTGAATCATAGCCTGCATGTATTGTTTTGTTGTTGCTTTGTTCCGGGCAGGCATTCTTCTTTGGGCATACACTTCATTATTGGTTGTTTAGCTGGACTACCTGTTTTGGTGGTGACCTGTGAAGGGGGAACTTTACTTTGACTATTAAACCTTTTCCTCTTCAAAAATCCAGGTTACCAGGGACGTCTTCCATGGGCCTAACCTCCCTAAAGAGAAATAACCTCCCCATTGTGGTGACATTGGGTGGGATAGGTTCTTGTTATGCTAGTTTGGCCTTCTACTTCATAGCCACTTGACTTAGCTACAAACTGTGTGATAACATTTTGGCACCGTTGTCGGGGAACACTGATTCATTTCTCCTCAGATGACACTTTTCGGTAAGCCTTGCCTCTAGATGATTTATCTTACAAGCTTACCTGGTGCCTCCACTAGGGTGTTTTCCCTTATCCTTTAATAGTTTCAGAAAAATTATCTGGCAACTCCACTAATATTTCTCAAGGTGCCACCTTACTTTCTGTGATATTCCCAAGTTATGGGATCATGGAACACTGGGAACAAATGTATCTGAGTATTGATTTCAGAAGTTTTCAAGGATACCCAAATTACTTTGATACAAAATGGCTAAACAACTCTCCAATGTTTTTGAGCCTCCCAACTCCTCACGTCGTAAATTTTTTGGAGTATTTGAGAGAGATAAAGTTGGGAGGAGAGGATGCTCTTATAAAATTGTTCTTACTCACTCTACCATCCTACTTACAAGATCGTTTTAAGAGTTTTTGCAAGGACAGGGGTATATCATCTTTCATACACCTCATCAGTAGGTTTATAGACCTTACTAAGCCAGATTGCCAAACGTATGAAGATGTCCTTCAAAACCTCATGGTAGCCTTCGACCATAGAGGATTCACCACTGAGATTGTAGAATATCTCAGGAAAGCATAAATTGATCAATACCAAGAATCCTCTGATATAAGAGACAAGGTTTATGAAGACCATTATCAACCCCTTGAAGAGGAGCAAGACCTCTCCCATAATCTAATAGAATGCAACAAATATATAACTAGAGACGTGAATTATGAGGATGAAGCACCAGTAACCACTCCTCAGTATGATGAAGCTCTCCAAGATCCTGTCCCTCCTACACAAGATGAAGAGAATGAGGTAAGTCATTTTCCTTTCCATTTTTTTGATGATACCCTGTTCTATGACTCAGAGAGTGAAGAAGAAATGGAACCCTTGAACAAGCTAGATCCCCTATGTCTCAAGATTGAAGATGTAGAGGCTGATCTTCCATTTGATGAAACTATCCAAATACTCGAAGCTCTTTCATGGGAAGGATTAAGTGAGGTGAATTATTCCCCCTTCCAAGTTTTCAGTGGTTCTTTACCTTATGACACAGAGAGTACAGAAGTATTGGATGTTTTGTCTCCTCCATGTTATGATACTGATACTGACATGGATGATTTTGACGAGTTCATACATGTTGGGAGACGTAGGTGGGATGTGGTTAGTTATGATATGGATCCCATCTATGACATAAAGATTCATCTCCAAGTGTTTCCTTTGCAATTATCACAACAAGCTCTTGACCAGTGGAAACAGGGAGATGAGATTTTTACTGGCTCTCCACAAACACCCAAGGTTGACCGAGTACAGTATTTTTCTGATGATTTTTGGTCTTACCTTGAGGCCTTTGATGAGTACTCCTCTGAGCACTTAGATTTACCCTATGAAGATGACTATCAACAACCACTATGCTCAGATTTTGATAGAAGTAAAAACATTGTTTTCTTGAAGAAGGATTCTCATGACCTTTTTCTCTAGCTACCTATTATTACTTTGTCGTGCTTTTCCATTAAAGGTGTAGTTTGGAAGTATATTTTTAATGTTGAGTTTCCTCTTGGGAAAACCCTAGAATCCAAGGGTTGGTTGGTTACTGCAAGTTTGAGTCAGTTATCCCAGTTTTTCGACTTTCCCTTGATAGCTTGCCAGTCGTCTGCTAGATCTTTTTCGATCCCTTCTTTGACTTCAAAGTGTGAGGATGTCCTAGGTAGCTAGTTTGCAGGCCCTTTGAGTCAGTCTTCTGAACCTTTCATTTTTCATGACCCTTTCTTGAAGTGGATTGAGTACTTTCCTCAGAGATGGACTTGGCGGGATTTTATCCCTCCCACCCACCTCCATGAGTTAGACTTTGAGATTTCCGATGATATGATATACATTATAACTCATGACATTTTTGTGCTTGATTTATCCCTATTTTGGTTTATGATGAAGAACAAAGGAAGTTATCATGGGACATTGATGGATTGGCTTCACTGGTTGTTTGACTACACCAACATCCAACCAATAGGTAAGTACAGGTAAGTACTTCACTTTATATTCGCATTTATGATTGCCTTATAGCTACATATGTTGGGGTGGCACTACCGCCCCATTTTTGTTACTGATGCCCCTATCAAGTTGAGCAAGTCTATAGGTTATTCCAGAGATGTTGAGGTTCTCATGCGCTCTATGTTGAGCACATGTCCCCGAGTTGGAGCCAGATGTTATCCCCGATTTCTAGGAATAACTAGGAGATCATGTCTCGAGGCCCACAGGTCCTAGACATGGAGTACCAAGAGTAGGATTGACCTGAGCATGGCCCTAGAGGGCCCATACTTTTCTTCTTTCATCAGATTCATCTTGTCAACAACAGCAACATCCATCACCATCTGCTTGGTCTTGTATCGGAGAAGGCTCTTGCTCCATGAGGTAATTGGTCTAGGTATCATGGTATGTGTCACTTTTGATCATTATAACGTTTGGATATATGCATATGACTCCTTTTATCTCTTATGACTGCTTGGATCTTACATTAACCCACTTGACCATGATTGGGGGGATTGATAGGGTGTCCTAGCAAGCCTGTACCCATAGGTTTTGGTTTTCCACTGGGGGATTTCTAAAGAGCCATCATCCACTCCCAGCATACCACCACTTTTCCATATTATCTCCCGCTCATCTATCCCATTCCCCTTGTCCGGGCATTAGGATGATCTGTTTGTGGGGTTGCACCTTATCTTGTGGGAAGAAAGGAATAAAGGCCCAGAAGGTAAAAGCAGTTGGTGAAAGATAAAATCCTAGAAATAAAACCTTGAGATTCTTCACCCAAGGATCCTTGAGAAGGCAATAAAAGGCCTCTCGGTAAGAAACAAGAGGGACGAGGAAAAATAACAAACAAGACCTAATCAAGAGGATAGGGGGTCTCATCACAAGCCATCCTATTATGTTCATGGGTACCTAATAGCATGACATTGCCACCATCTGGTTACCACGCTAGGGCAGTGACCTTTGGTTACATGGCCAAGGGAAAGGGGGTCTCATCACGAGCCAACCTTATCATATCTGTGAAAGTACTTGTGGGTAACACTGTCATTTCTGGTCACCATGCCAAGGTAGTGTCCTCTGGTTAGCCCTTGAATAAAATGAAAAAGAAGAAGAAAAAGCAAATAAAGGAAAGAATAAAGGCAGAAAAGCGCTTGGAAAAAATTGCATCCATGATGGGTACAACTTGCCTTCTACAAAGGCACCCATAGGTAATATCATGCATCTCTAGCTCTCACTCTACCTGTATGTCTGGACATCCCTTAGCCACATCACCTCATTTACATGGCTTAGATGAAACCCCTTGGAAAATTCCCTTTCCTTATGGATACTTGCCCAATAGGGTGTCTTGTCCTTTTTCTCAACCTTGTATTGTAGATTTTTGTAGAGTCTTTGAGCTATTGAATGATATATTAGGGTTTTTATGCATATGTTTAATAATATTAATGATGAAATGTGATTAGCATTGCTATGATCCCTGTGACTAATGAGCCCATGGAGGGCATAGTTTTTGATGTGCAGGACCATGCCCGGCGGACAGGTACCATTTGGACCGGTACACATGGGGAGATGATTAGTTCGGACCTCCATGGGGATGAAGAGCCCATCAGATGGTTGATAAGACCCCATCAGAGGGGAAGAGACGGGATAGTGTTTGATCGAGGTTTTGCACCAGAGAAGAAGAGGATGTTTCACTAGAGGCACTTTGGCAGAGCCCATCCTTACCATGATGTCATCCAGTTTCATGGTCATTCTTGGAGGCAAACTGGGCAGCAATGGCACATGTAGCATGTTGGAGAATCCCCTGGGGGCTAACGTTTTGCTCCTGGATGTCTCATTTGCCCTAAAAGGGGCTAGCACCTCCCTTAAAGGGGATTTTACCTTTATTACAGCTCATTTAGGGTTTTAACTTTACATTTTAATGTAAAAACAGTATGACTTTGGTTTAAAGCCTTGTTGGCTAATTTTTATGACCTAAAATTAATTAAAGGTCATTGATACAGTATATATTGAGGAGTTTTATCCTCATTTTGAAAGAAAACACAACTCACTCTCCTAGTGAGATCTGATTTTTTCACCCTTGTTGGGTATTTTTTCTCTTTAAGTGAGGCACACTTGTTGAAGGAAGGATTTTCTTGGCATTTTTGGCATTTTTCTTGAAGGAAGGTTTACAACTAGGGTTTGCAATGTTATTTCATCATGATATGTAAGTGTTTTTTCTGCAAAAATTCTTAATTGAATCGTTGTGGTCTTATATTCTTGCATTTATTTATAAATTTTGTTGATTTCAAAACCCTAGGGGATAAATGCACAAGTAGTTCATTGTCTCATGTCCCTAAAACAGAAATTCCCAGCCATTGAAGAAGGAAGGAAGAGCCTAGCCATTGCTACACTCTTGTTACTTCTTCCCTTGTGCTAGACGTACCTTTTAAAGGTCAAGAAGGAGGAGATGTCCTAGGCCTATGTTATCTACACCTAGGGTCGTCCTGCTTCTAGGGTTTGGTGACAAGGCATTGCCTTTGCAACACTCTCCCTCACCTCACTCTCGTGTCTTGATGCTAGCCATTTTGCCAATATAAACCTAAGGAAGGAGGAAAGATCACGAGGCCTTGCTTAAGCAACACCGGAGTGAGCCTCTTTCCCCTAGGGTTTTGATTCTGGGGCCCTACCATTGCAGCACTTCAAAACCCTTCCCTCTAGTCCTTAGCCTTTTCCCTTCAACCTTGCGTCCTCTCNNNCTCTTGAATTGACTCCATTTACCCTTAGGCACTGATCTTAGGTCTCCAACGTTGAAGTGATAGTGGTCAAACAAACTCTTAAAATTCTTATAATCTGAAACCCTAACTAACTAATAACCTTAACAAGGTTGACGTCATTCTTGGTTATTCCATATTGACACAACATTTTGTCTTTATAAGCAATTAGATGGTGTTTTGAAGCATTTATTGAGTAAGGGACTAATTGGATACACTGTTTGCTACATCATCTCAATATTTATTGAGTAATTGATATTGTTCCATTTCTATTATTGATAAACATTGATCTCGTCAATATCTATTGTCATAATTGCTAATATATTGATATCAGATAGTTGTATGAAGTACTAACCCATTGAATCATAGCCTGCATGTATTGTTTTTTTGTTGCTTTGTTCCGGGCAGGCATTCTTCTTTGGGCATACACTTCATTATTGCTTGTTTAGCCGAACTATCTGTTTTGGTGGTGACCTGTGAAGGGGGAACTTTACTTTGACTATTAAACCTTTGCCTCTTCAAAACTCCAAGTTACCGAGGACATCTCCCCTGGGCCTAACCTTCCTAAAGAGAAATAACCTCCCCATCATGGTGACATTGGGTGGGATAGGTTCATGTTACGCCAGTTTGGCCTTCTACTTCATAGCCACTTGACCTACCTACAAACTGTGCGATAACAGATCCCACCATGTATAGGCAGCTGATTGGATCATTGATGTAAATGATCCACACTAGGCTAGATATATGCTATGCGATGATTGCAATGAGTCAGTTCGTGACTAAACTAAGACAGAGACACTAGGTGGAAGCAAAGCACATCTTGAGATATCTCAGAGGGACCATTACTTATGATCTAAGATATACATCCAGTGGTGGTTTATTTTTGCATGGGTAGCAAAGGCTGGGTACATTTCAGCAAGTGATGCTAGCAAGGAAGCAGTATGGCTCATAAAATTGGTTTCTGGGTTGTTTGGTGACAAGCTCGAGATGACGGTGGTTCACTATGATAATCAAAGTTGCATAAAATTAATAGAGAACCCAATATTTCACAACAGGTCAAAACATATTGACATGAGGTACCACTACATCCGAGACTTGGTCCAAAGAAAAACTGTAAAGTTATAGTACATACCCACGAGCGAGTAGGTAGTTGATATCCTGACCAAGCCTCTGACCTCGAGACAGTTTATGCAGCTGAGAGGCAAGCTTGGTGTGGCATAGAATGACTCCCTTGCTAAGAGGGAGTGTTAAATTTGGCAGCATCGATAGTCGTTCTCCAATGAGAGGCCATATGGGCCACCCTGAGGCTAGCCAGGGAGATTTGGAGAATCAACCAGTCTTGTGAGGTATTGACCAAATTCAGGGGGAACATACAACCTCTATGAGTCAAACCAAAAGTCAGGACGAACGAGATGCTATGTGAGTCTAAATCAAAAGTCAGGGGGGATGTACAACCTCTATGAGCATAGACAGTCTAGTGAAAAATTCGAGGGGAACATACAACCTCTGTGAGCATAGACAGACTAGTGAAAAAGTCAGGGGGAACATACAACCTCTGTGAGCCTAGTCAAACCTTGTAAGCCACGAGCAAAAGTCAAGTCATCTAGCAAAATTTAGATTGAATATAAAATTCCTATGAGATAGAAACAAACGATATTCCTAATATTGCAAATAATGTAATTGTATTGATCTAGTGTGTTGGCACATGTAAACATTATCCACCATGAAGAGAATTTTGAATTGCCTTGTCAAGATTTGTAACTAAAGTCTTGAGTCTAGTAATATTTTAGTATTGTTAAGTTGCAACTAAAGTCTTGAGTCTAGTTCTATTTTAGAACTAAAGTGTAATGTTGAGTTGCAACTAAAGTCTTGAGTCTATTTCTACTTTAGAACTAAAGTGTAATGTTGAGTTGTAACTAAAGTCTTAAGTCTAGTTCTAAGTTTGAACTTGTAATGATCCCAAGCCATTATGCAAGGATCATCATTGTTTTGGTGTCTTTTAAAACTTTTTCTAGTTGTGGTATTTCGTCAAACAATTTGTTGATCTATTTGTTTACATGTGTACATGCAACAAATAATAGAAATAGATAACCATGGAACATACCTCAACCATATGCAACAAGATAGACAAGCCAAAACATCTCAAATCTTCTTTATTCATAAAATAGAAGAACCTGCTACAATGGAGATGTCGATCTAGAATACTCAACAAATGGACAAGATGGTAGACAATAGATAACAAGTATGAGCTGCTACAAAATTCTCCCGACAATACAAAATGAGCCTCCAAAGGCTGGATATAAGATGAATACCAATACCAAGTGCCAAACCTTCCAGCTGAAGAATGCCACGCTCCAATAGAAGGCTGAAACCCTCAATAACTCGGCCCTGCTGCCAAAAGTGTCCAATCACCCTAAGAAATATGCCAATTGATAGATCGGGTGATGGTAAGAACAACCCAGGTGCCTGAATCTCCAAGATCCCTCTCAATCTCTGTAGATCTGAAATCCCCCACTGAATGGTGCGCCCCACTGAATGAGTGAAGCCCTAGATAATTCGGCCTTGCTGAAGGAGGCCTCCAAATGCTCTGAAACTCTCTAGAAATATAGATCGGGACACTGCAAGTCACTAGGTGAAGTCTCAGGGTCATATATGAAGTGTAACCCCTCCAAACGGACTAGATCTGGATCTCAAAAATGCCCTCCTTCTCTTCAATTCGCCCCACTGCTAAAGAAATAATATGAGCCATAAAACTATCTCAAAAAGAACTAGATCTGATGTCCAAGGCCCTGTAATGAAAACCCAAGTGATAGAATCCTCAACGGCCCTGCCAATCTCCTACAACGGGTCTCTCTCCAAAGATGGTGCGCCCCCCTTGCTGGAAAACCCCAATGGTGTGCCCTCCTCCTCTTCCTATGCCTGTGGCTGTGTAGATCCTCCTGCACTGATGTAGGTCTGAATAGAATGGTGTGGGAGAGTATTGCATCTCCGAGACCAAGCTTGGGACAATCTAGGTGGAATCTTTCACCACCGAATCGTCCTCTAGGGTTTGTTAAGTCAAAACCCTCAAAACCCCCAAGAGATGGGCTCACTAGCTAAAGCTAGATATCAAACTGATAAACATACATGAATGAATGAGAAGAGGCCCTTTCCTTTCCTTTATACTTTTGGCTCACCTTGTCCCTCCAAAGTGAATTTCATTTTATTAATATTTAATTAATTAATTAAATCACTTTAATTAATTAATTAACCTTTTTACCTCTGAAAAGATCCTTATCTCTTCTTGTGGCTTCCCTGGCCACTGAAAGTCACTTCTATCCCATCCTGTAGTGTTGCTCCTCTTGATTTCAATGAGCTATTACACTGAGAGGTTCCTCCAAGTAATGTGCCCAAAATTACCTCTTCAGTGATTTCAATTAACTTATAGCTCAAAATAGTCAAAATCATGGAAATCGTTGGAATGCAATGAAACCAAAGACAACCTATTTGGAATGGCTCATAATGATGGAATATGATCATCAATGCAAGATGGACCCCACAATGCCTCTCAAATACCCCTGTACTTGCTATAACATCCATCTGGCTACTCTGGTCATCATAAATCTCTGCACTGTGATGATGTCCCAAAGTGGGGACATTACAGAACTAAACAATGTCAGTCTCGGGTCTAGTTCTAAGTTCGAACTAAAGTGTAATGTTGAGTTGTAACCAATCTCAAGTCTAGTTCTAAGTTCGAACTAAAGTGTAAAGCTGAGTTGTAACCAATCTCAAGTCTAGTTCTAAGTTCGAACTAAAGCATGAAGCTGAGTTATGTTTAATGCATGCAATCAGGTTACTATTTAGAGCTTCCCCTATTCCCCTCTTCAACCTATATAAGAAGAGGTCGAACCCTCTCTTCAACACAGTTCTGCAACACAGTTTTGAAACAAATTTTTCATATGCAGGTTGAGGGTGAAGCAATAGAGGAGAACATCAGTGATAAAGAGGCAGCATATCAAAGGTGTATTTCAACAAGGCCTTGTAAGTCTTTTTCAGGTCAGAGTCATCTTGGCAAGCTCTTTGAGAACAAACATTCATGGTGGATATTTGTAAGAGATATTACATTATTAATGCAATAAAGGAATATTGTTTGTTGGGGTTTTTCTCCTTGTACAGGGTTTCCCCAGGGTATATGTGTTGTTGATATGCATGTTTACTTATCTACATAATTATTTCTACTCGATTATGATTTGGAATTGTTGAAGTATATTAATATGGAATCAAAGTATTGAAGAAAATAAAAGAATTAATCCACATAAGAAATCAAGCTCATAATTTAACACTTAGGGGATTTCTCTCAGGTTTGTAAGCTGGAGAAAGACTCACATAGCTGCAATAATCCACATCTCACATGTTTCTAAGCTGGAGAATGTCTTACATAGCTTCAATCATCAACAAAACATGATACTTTCATTCACATGGATATCCTCTACACTTTCCATGTGTCAAAATCTAGGATGTCTCTCTCCTTTGGAACTTTTTAAAGTAAATTACTCACTAAGGGAGGAATGACTTCATTTGGGGGCACTTCATGAGGAAGTTGGAGCTATTTTGAGTTAATTTGATGATGTGGAGGTCACTCATGTGACTTGGCACATAATGGAGGTCACTTGGCACTTAACCTTTGGATGTGGATGCACTTTATGATCACCTTTTGATGGCTTATTGAGAAAATTAGAGAATCCATCCACTTTTGGGGTTTTATTTTGGCTCGGTATGAGGTCATATCCCCTTATTTTAGCTGGAAGTTGGAATTTGAGTGGGCAAGGATTATTCCTTTCTACATTCTAAGCTGTCCCCAAGTCTTTTCAAGTGGAATGTTGTACCAAAAAATACAAATCAACCCTCTTAGAAGCTTGACGTCATTTTTCTTATGGGGGGTTTTATGAGCTGTTTTTTGACTTGGAAGGTCAATCACATGCTTCATGGAGGTTATTTGACCTTAGGTATGGATATGGTCAATATTTGGAGACATATTTCAAGGATTTATGGACATTATTTGAGCATTTTTAGAAAACATTTTGTTAAAATTGCCCCCTTTACGAGAGTTTTAAACATGTAAAGTATCATGACAAGTGATTTCATATTATTTCTTAATCTAATTTTGGGGAATAAAGGGTGGAGAGAAATTGAGAGCCTCATTTATAAATAAAGGCACTCCTCTCACTCATTTTGTGGTGAATTGTTGGAGATCATTATTGGAGCCATTTAATAGAAGATCTTTACTTGGTGTTTTCTTGGTGTCAATTCTTGGAGCTCTATCTTTATTGGTTATTATTCTTCATATTTTTAAAGGCTACTAATAAATGATTCGAGATTCTACATAAACTAGCAAGATCGATCCATTGAGGAGTTATCAACTACTTGGAGGGAGGACATCTAGGGTTTGTATCTCTTCCTTCTTCCCTAAAATGATTTGGTAAGTGCTTATCTCTTATCTTAATTAGTTCTATACTCCTTGGCAAGGATTTTAAGTATTATTTTCAAGTCTTTTGTTGATATTGTTGGCTAAGGTTATTCCCTCAGGGAAACCCTTCTTGTAGGACCTTGGTTTTCATGGTTTCTCTTGATTAGACAAGATACTCCTAGCATTGTGGCCATAGTCTCATTCTAATCCATAAACGTGCATAACCAATTCTTAGAGGGGCATGCATCTTGACCCCATAATCCCTAGGTGGAGATAAGGCTAAGATCTAACTCCCAACATTCACCAACCAAAAACCCTACAATTCATTTTCTTTTTCTTTTTCTTTTGTTATATAAAACATAAAAATATGAAAAACAAACCGTCAAAAATATTTATTTCATTGTCTAGAATAAAGTTAATGGTTTACTTTCATTTTCTAGACATTCATCTGAGGGTTTATGCTTCATTGTTAATTTATAACCCTAAAAAGACAAATCAACCCTATTAGTATTGTGTTTCAAGTCTCTATTTAACATTCCGTTGATGATTTAAGGTGTTTACTAATTCTAGAAATTAAATTACAACAATAAAAATCAGAATTGGTGAAACCCTAAGCTAGGGTTTAACCCTAAAAGGTGCATTCTAACCCCACCCTAGATTATATTTCACTTATGGATTGTTTATAAAGGATATCTAATACATTCTGATGGTGAAATGCATCTCCTGGGCAGTTCATTGTCGTTATTTTTCATTTGGGATATTTTTGGTGAAACCCTAGGGGGATTCACCAACTTTCCTAGCAAGTGTGAGCTAATTTCAAGGTTATTATTCATTTTTACTTGAAATTAATCATTTCTTGGGCTACTTTTGTATGTTTTATTCATTTCCTTAGCTAAATTACTTGTTATCCCCCTCAACCTAGGGATAACTAAGGAGATCAGGTCTTGAGGCCCACATGAAGTGTTGAGAGACAAATTGATGAGTAGAGTGCAACAACCCCCCTAATTTTCCTCCCAACACAAATAAACCAAGACTCATAACATTCAAGAAACCTAGAGTATGGGTCATGGTAAGCCAACATCACCATGAGGTATGGATCGTCATTTCTTCATGCAGAGTGTTGTGTTTAATTTATTAGGCATGTAGACAAGGATCTTTGGTTGAAGTTGGATAGTGGATCACCTTCTTGAGAAATTGTCTTGGCTTATTTGTTTCACCTTAGTGATCAGCTTTTGTGCCCTAGTCCCATGTGGTCACCACCCAGGGAAAAGGGGTAATATTGGGGGTCCCTCCCAAGGGTAACGTTTTTCTCTCGATCATACTTAACATTTTCCATCATAAATCCTTTCATATATCCCAAACTTTGGTTATGTCCCATTCTATCATGAGAAGAAGGGGTTGTAGGCCCAGAGGATGATGCAACTGCTACACACACACACACACACACACACACACACACACACACACACACACACA
>CBVK0101039890.1:0-12275 GCA_900067695.1 Picea abies | reverse complement strand
ACACACACACACACACACACACACACACACACACACACACACACACATATATATCATTGCTAGATTACAAATGCCACCATAAAAGCCTCAGACCAACTTGAGCTCTAGCCCCTCTAATGGTAATCTCCCATGTCTGGATGTGAATGAATGCACCAATTATAAAGGATTATTTCCTAGTAAGATATAAAGGAATGAAGCTTGAAACCTTATAAAGGGGACTTGCAAATGATAATTGGGTATCAAAAGGTAAAATAAGAGGTTCAAAATGCAAAAATTATCGAGGAAAGAGTATCTCAAGCAAGCAAGCACCAACTCTACAAGGGCGCTCATAGAAATGGATACCTAATACCATATCACACTGACACTTGCTCTTGATGGGTTTTTACTTTCCCTTGTCACTCTCGAGACCTATCTCTCTACTTGGGTAACTTATTGTTCAAGTGGCACACCTAATAGGTTTGGATGAAGGCCCTGCCACACTTAAACTTGGTAACCTTCACAAGGTCTTGGGCTTGGGTGATACTTGAAGGGGATATTGGTGTGAATTGTTCTACATGGATTCTATCTAAAACATCAACTTACTTTGCATGATTTAAGGACTAACATGTCTTATGAACATTGATTTACTTTGTCTTATATTTTGTTTTGTTTTGAATGCCCCTTTCATGGTTCTTTGAGGGACATCTTGGGTTGTGCCCAAGATGTTGTGACCCATTGTAGGACTCTAGAACATGTGATGAATATTAGTGAGTCATCCAGTGACTCAAAAACCTCAAACGACGGCTCTCACATCCTTGGAACCTTGGACAATAGACAGATGGGCTTGGTTTTGAGTAGGTTGGTAATTATGCCACACACATGGGTTAAACTCCCACATGCTGGGTAGAGCACCTTGGAGCTTTTATGAAAGAGGATGAAGGACATTTCCTTTGGAGGAAACTTGACATCACATGACGATGATTTTTCACCCTTCTTGCACCAGGACATGACCTTTGGAAGCCTATGATGTCACCTTCCTAACTTTGACATCACCCTTCTAACCTTGGTGTCATCTTTGGAGGCTAGTGTTTGATGGATCCAGAGGTGTCCTGATGTGGCATGGGTGAGGAGACACCCCCTTGAGCATTGGAGACATGACATGTGGACTTGGAAGGCCCAACTACTTACCTTGGAGGCATGACATCACCCTACTAGGGTTTATTTCATGTATTTTTCATTTATGTAATTTTAGAGGCAAATTAAAGGGGGTCGACCCTCTTTTATTATGGACAAATTATTGTTGCAAGGTATTGTATAAATAAATACCTTGCCTTTTCATTTTTCATCATAACTTTCCTCACACAAGAGGACTTGGATATGAAATTTTTGTTATCTTTGGCAAATTGGTCACTTTTACTAGTGCGTTATCTCTTCGAAGACATGTTCTGGACTTCTCTTGGCTCATTTTTGGTGGAAAATTATGCAACTAGGGTTTGTGCTTGATTATTCTTGGTGAAGTAAGTAAAATCTATATTTTCATTTCATGCATTGAATGTTTATGGTAAATTTTACTTGTTCATATTGAAGATTTTGATATTGCTTGTTTAAAACCCTAGGAGAGGAGCATAAGGTGCTTCCTCCTCTCTCTAGAACATTTCCCTCATTTAATTGTCAAGAGAATCTTTTCTAGAGTAGGCTCCTAAATCCCTAAAGGCTAGTACTTTGGGAGTTTTGTTCTAGAAGCTTGTTACTATATATTTCAAGAGTCCAAGGAAGAAGAACAATTCACTAGGACCCAAAAGAGATTGTTCTCTAACAAATTTCATCTTTTGAGATTTGAAACTTGAGGCCCTAAGATGCTAGCACCTCAAACTTCATCTCATCATCCTTAGACATTATTATCATCATTGTTTCTCCAAACACTTATTGTTGCTGTAAATGACTCCAAAGCCCAAAAGGCACTAGTTTCATTACTCTTGTGAAGGAATTTGATCAAACAAACTCACAAACTTTATTGTCTAATCCTTTTACTAACTTTTCCTAACCTTAGTTTCACATAATCTATTAATTTAGTTGTTGTTGTTGCAAAAAAATGCTACAACCATACAATTTGCTTCATTTTTTTGCATACACTAGCCTAACTAACTCATAAATTGATTGGAATGGTTGGAAATTGATCTATTGGACAAATGTTAAGTTTACACTATAATTTCATGCAATTCTGATATATTTTTCTTGTGGCTATTATAAAATTTTATTGGTTGTTCTAAACTATTATCTTGCTACAATTTTACATCAGCCATTACATTTTTTTTTTCTACTATCTTTGAGGTTTATATCGCTTACTTGCACTTAGAAATCACTATATATATGTTGTAATTGTTCTTGTTCCGAGAAGGTACCCAAAACACTTCTCTTTTCCTCAATTTCATGGACATAGACATTTGACTTAGGTAACTAGTGAGAGGGTCCTCCAAACTTGACTACATCCTTGTTATCCTATCCCTTGAGGTTATTGGGGACGCCTCCCTTGGGATGGGCCTCATATGTCCCTCAAACATAGGGATTTCCTACTAAGGTGGAAGTGGTGGATTATCTTGTAGTTACACAAAATTTGACTTACCTGTGTTGGACTTTGAACAAGTACAAATCTTGTGATAACAATACTCAATGTTCATCATTCTAAGTGATTTTAAGCACTTTTGGGGTGTTTTCCTCACCCAAAATCTACAGTTTCTACATTTTTCATTATATATCAAATTTTAGAATTGTTGGAAAGCAAGATAGTCCAATTTGCAACATATAATCAAGAGATAACTCAGGTATATTTTTTGTTCTTGATGTGTGCAATGTTATCCCCATTTTGTGGGATAACTAAGAATATGATGTCTCGAGGCCCTCAGGTTGCAGATATGGAGTGTCGAGAGACCACATGACTAGAAATTTCCACTTGCACATACGGAAACCCGCTCTATCACCACATTTTGGATCCAATGTCAATTCATCCACCACACCAGCTAGCTTCTAGAAGGCAGATAGGTCTTGCTCCATGCGGTACAAGTCAGGTATTGCGGCAGGTAATCACCCTGATATTTAAGGAATTTAAACATGTATTTAAGTTGGGTTTTATTATAGAACGCATGCTTGGACATTATGCTTTTGACCTTGTTTTTCCTTGTGAGTGTCATAGATTTCCTAGTAAGTGGCCAATCTTTGGGGAAAGTTTGTGACTAGGGGTCCCTTAAGGGGTTATTATACCATTCCTGACCATCCTTACCACTTTCCTCTCATTAAATTCCCATCATATTGTCTTCTTCTAGGCCCTTTGACTTTAGTGAACCAAGAAGGGCATGTACCTCATTTCATGGGAAGAAGGGGTTGAAGGCCTAGAGGGATTGTTTTTGGCTAAAAAGATAAAGCCTAAATATAAACCTTCCTGATGCTTTGCCCAGGGATCCCTGAGAAAGAAATGAAACACTTCTCTATAAGAAATGGGGGACCTACAAAAATAAATGATAGTGAATGTGTTATAACCCTATAATTTATAAGATCAACTGGTGACTAAAAATTTTATCCTTTTATTGTTTTGGTTGCCAAATGATTTTTCATTCTGAAAATAATTTGAGAAAAAAGAAAAGAAAAGAAAGAAAAAGAAAAGAAAGAAAAGGAATAAAAGATGGCATAAAAGAAATTTAAATAAAGCCCCATGCAATAACAATGACTTGGTCCATACAGTTTAAGCATGGCCAAGTCCTTTAAATTGATGTTGATAGGAGTAGTGAATAAACTTGGCTAAACTGTTTAATCTTAGCCAAGCAAATTAGGTTAGCTAGTGAATAAATTTGACCAAACTGCCTAATCTTGGTCAAATAACCCCAGGATAGAGTAATTTCTTAGTCCAACAGTTTAATCTGGGGTAAATGTCATAGGTAATTATGTTAAAGCGTAGGGTATTTTTCTTTATCTTAATAAACCAGGCATGATGATTGATGTTGAACCCTATCTTTGATGTTTGAAAGTTGAATGTCTAACCCCATGGTGACAAAAATAGGGAAAGCTTGGAAAAACCCACTTAAAGCGCTTATCCTAAGTTTTCAAAGAAAAAATGAGTTTGCGCTCACAGATTAAAGACAACACACAGATAAACGGCTAAGGTGCTAGCGCTCAGATCTACGATTGATAATTTTTTCCGGATCCCCCCAACTATTCTATCTTTAACGGTAAGGGGGGGGGTCTGGAATCATGTATAACAAAGGTGCGCATTTGAACAGCTGAGGCATCGATGCCTAAATCCATGGTTGAGATTGAATTCCGGACCCAATAAAATTTGCACTTAGATCTACGATCCAGTGGCAGGCGCACCGATGGAAAACTGATGGTATTTTTCAAAGCCCCCCCTGACCGTTCTTCTTTTAACGTTGGGGGGGGGTCCGGAATTGAGTGGTTTTCTGGCGGGCCCTCTTCTCTACGTGGCAGGAATCCATTGCTCCATACTCCTACCACGTACCACTTACCACTTTATGACATACCCCCCGTCACTCCATGAAATCATTTTCCACTTTTTCCCCTGAGGGTCACATCTCATAACTCTGTCAGTCCATTCCCTATGTTCTCTCGTTACAAGTCCCTTCACCATGGTCACTTCCCAATCAACACCCACCACGTCACCCGGTCGTATTCGTCATTCATTGTTACCTTCCATCTCATGCTCCGAAAGACCCGTTGGCCATTTATTACTGGCTAACTTATCCGTTAGCTTGTTGATCTATCCCTCGCGCCCAACGGGTATCCGTTTTCTCAAAACTGTTATTTTTGTTCATTCTCCCATTGCTTACTTTGTCCCCGCATCAGAGATATTATCCCTGTCTTACCTCTGTTCCAATCAACCGTCCAAAACCATAGCCATCCCCACTAATGTTTTTTTTTAATTGTAGGTATTTTCATAGTGATGGCGCCAAAATCCAAGAAAGCAGAAGCCAAGGAAAATCCTTTCCTCCCGCCTATTGTTGATCTCGACAGGATCCATTTGGCTAACAAAAATCATTTAATCACAGACACCAGGTGAAAATTCGACTTCACGGATTTGCAATCATGCCTCAAAGAGACTTTCTTAGATCAGAGGGATGAAATTGGGCTCTGGGAGTCCAACCTTCCTCTGTATCTTTTCCCCTAGGTTCACCATTTTCCTGAATTCGCCCTCAAATGCCAGGCTCATTACCTCCCCGACCAGAGAGCCATAGTATCTTCATCAGGACAAAATCTATTCTTCATTACATCAGAATCCATTGATCGGATGATGAAGATACCCAGAGCTAAATTTGTGTCCCCTTTCAATCTCAAAGTCATCACGGAGCTACACCAAAAACTATCATTCCCTCAGAGAGCCCATATTTTCAAGATTTTCCTCCCTCAGGCCGCCCAAATTCCCAATACAAATCCCCCGTACCCTTCCTCCCTATTCTCAGAGAAGGGAAACCAAGTTATTTTTTCTCTCTGTGCTTTTCTTGGTTATTTTTTCGACAAATGGGTGGATGAACCCATATTGGGTTTTTTGTCTATCTTTTCCACAGAAGAAAGACCCACCACTCAGTTCGACTAAAACACTTTCCTAGTGGAAAGTATTCACGAGAATTTCTCAAATTTCACCTCAGAAGGCATGTTCCGGTACTCCTCAATACTAGCCTACATGTTCACTTTCTTTCAAGAGGACAGGTTCTCCTTTTTAATGCAGAAAATGGACAAGAACGAGAGAATGCAGGAGGTAACAGCTTGGACTTCACTACTCAGACAAAATTCAACAAAGTTCAGTTTCAAACAATTTATCGAGTAGTTCTACCTCCATTGGTGATCATGCTTAGTGGCAGACCTGAACCACGAATAAATGAGGAGATTCAGAGGATTTTACGCCTCTCCGACCTTGCAAAAACTGGAGACTGGTATCTTTACCAAAACCATACCGAGATCAGAGTATATGGATGCAAGTTAGCTCCATACAAACTGCCCAAGTATTCTCCCATGAAGATATTTTCCCTAGAGTACATAAGGTAAATGATTAACTCTGATGACATACATTTTGTGTCTCTAAAAAAGAAACAAGAACTTAAAATTAAAGGGAAAATAGGGTCTTTCAACTGCAATAGCTGAGGCGTCGGGGAGGAAGCAGACAGACTGTTGAAAGAAATGAAGTTTTATTTTAGTTTCATATGGCATTATGATCCATGCGGGATGATTTCTGAGATGAGGATTAAAAATAAAATTTTCCCATATGTTCATACACCCAAGCCTGAGATAGAGAAGTTCGTGAATCAAACAGAATGGGATATGAACACTCTAGTCGAGATAGAACAACAAGACTCTTCAGTCATCATCTCATAGACTACTACACCACAGGTTCCCAAGGAGAAAATACCCAGGAAGGATACTTCACCTTCCATCACCGAAGTCTCGGCTGAAGATTTCCAATTACACACCAAAAGGCCAAAAACCAGTCATACACCTGACACGGCTGGTGAAAAGGAAATCCAATCCACTGCAACTATGAAATATGATCAGTCACTTCTGAGCACAAGCAACAAGCAAATCATGTCTACCATTTTCCCTAAGAATCCCATGAATACTCCACTAGTCGACCAACCATGTAAAGTAGGACGAAAATTGAGTGTTTTTGAGAAGTATGACCTGATCAAAAAGAAAAATCAGACACTGACCAACAGTACTTTTTCTCAATTTTGGAAACATACTTCAACAGCACAGCATAGACGATTGTCTGCATTCGATACAGAGAAGGGTAGAATGCACATGTCTTTTCTATAGGCATAGGTGCCGGACCCGAAAGCCATCACTGATTACAAAAGAGCAACATTCGAGTTTCATACTAGAGATGTGCACCCCACTGATCAGATGGATCTGCATAGGAAAACTGGCGAAACAATTTTCTCCACATTAGAAAATGCTTATACTACAGCTGCTAAATTACAGGTATCTCTGAGCAATGTTCAGAAACAGCTGAAATTAGAAAATATATCATCCTTTGCAAAAGATAATAGAATTGAGACGTTGGAAGAATTGGTTCTCAAGATCGGGTATGATCCCTCGAATGTGAAAGCAGTTGAGGAGATGTTAAAAAAGAAAAATGCCGATATAGAATATTTGAGGAAACAATTGAAACTGCCACCAAAAAAATATGTACAGGCAAAGGAGATAGCTGAGACAGAAGGGGAAAAGTATGAGATGCTCAGGTTGATTATGGAGCAGAATGCACAGTTGAAAGAGATGGAAGTAGAACTGGAAAGGTTATTGAAAGAGAAGGAACAATCAAAGCCTATGGAATTCATTCCATTGAGATTAGTTCCACTCACAGGAGTAAGCACAACATCCACAATGGGAATCCCCTCAGCAGAAACTCCCTCAACCACTCCACTGATAGCTCTAGAGAAGACAGTAGAACTGGCAAAATCCATGGAAGAGATGAATTTGCAAGAGACAGATATTAGCAGACTTAAAAAGGAGGTTGAGAACCTTCAGGAACTCAAGTCTTCTTACCAAACCAGCTACTCCAAGGAGAAACAAACATCAAACAAGCTCAAACAGGAATTGCAATAGCTTCAAAGGAAAACGGTGGCAGGCAAAACACTTGCTGAGGTCAAGGAAAGTGTTTGGATGGATATCACCAAGTCTGTAAATGAAATATGTCCTATGGTACAAATCATGTTCGAGCAAAATGAACTAGTGCAAAGAAGAAAGCAGGCTATTGAGAAAATAAGAGGAGAACTGGGAGAGATGCCCATAGAAGCCACTGAGATCATTACATTCCTGAATTCAAAAACCAGATAAGAGTTAGAGGATTTGAAAATTGAATATAGGACGGAGACCATCCTCGAGGTCAAGAAGGTCCTGACCAAAAGAGGATTGATGCTACAGCTGGAGGACAAAGTCCAAACTATGGACATAGGAGTGAAAAGATTTTTCAGCAAAATTGAAGCTCTGCAAAAGAAAGGCCTCCCTGGCTTAAGGGTCATAAATGACAAGTTAATGACACTTTCTAATTATAAAAAGAAACTAGCCACCATGGCCAAAGATAGTTGAAAATTATCAGGAATACATGGCAGTATCACAGGCAAGACGTTCTTAGAAGATTTACAATCAGACATCAACATACAACACGAGATCCAATACATTTTCATCGCCAAGCCAACTTTTGCCAAGTATACAGAGATGGATGAAGTATACTGAAGACTACTCAAAGTCATCGTTCCCAGACACCTTCGATGGGAAGAGTTATGCAATCTGATCGAGTAGGAGATGAGGTATCCAAGCCCAGTCAGCTATCCAATTAGATGAGGTCATGTAGAGGACTCACCAACGGTTTACCCCAAAAATCAACATGAAGATTTCAACACATCATCAAACAGTTCTTAAATTTTTGTATCTTGTTGAGTTAGTTAGCTAAATTTAGAATTTTCCACGTCCTGATCTTTAATGACAGGATCGTATGTAATTTTTTATTATAAATACTTCAAACTTTGAAGTACCAAGGGTTGATATTTACGCCCTGTAAGCTAGAAAGACTGTAATTTTTATCAAGAGATCTTTCAGTAATACAAAGGGACGTTTCACAGGATTCTCACGTGTTATTCATTGGTGATGTTTTCTTTTCTATGTTAAATGTTTTTCTCCCTCAGTTATCATATTGTTTTCTAATCTAATCTTTTAAAAGTAGCACATGTTGCAAGATTTATCTTTGTATACCCTATTTCC
Source organism: Picea abies (assembly GCA_900067695.1). Classification (NCBI taxonomy): domain Eukaryota; kingdom Viridiplantae; phylum Streptophyta; class Pinopsida; order Pinales; family Pinaceae; genus Picea; species Picea abies. The sequence continues at coordinate 3,539 of CBVK0101039890.1, read as the reverse complement.
GGCTTTGAAAGATCTAAATGTTTATCTTTCTGATATTACAGTGAATAAATTCTTAAATTCTTCTTTACTTTAATTGATATTCTCATATTATCGTCTATTCATCACTTTATTGCTAAAGAATCCAATGAATGCATTATCTTGCCCTGTGAAAAGAATCTTTTATTTTCTGTTTAGACCTCAATCTTTATAATACAAACCCCATAGCCCAACGAAGGCGTAAAAACCTTTTCAGCCAACCTAACAAAAACAAAACAAATCATTCAATCTTATTTTGTTTAACTAGCCTAATATCTCAAAGTTAAAACATTGCTAAATCATACAGAGAGATCCCTCTCTGAAGCTGGTAGGGCTAGATTCCAGTTTCAAAGTGGTTGGATAAAGTTACCTCTTGTAAATTTCTTCTACTATGACAACCTTTGGGAATTTACAGAGCGTTAACATAGTGGTGACTCCACTAGGGAATGAACAAACATTCAACCCCACGGTTTCTTGTTCCCTAGAAGAAAACTTTGTTTCTAAACAAATTATAAATTTGAGAAAGAAATAATGTCCAGAGGTTGTTAAATGCTTGTACATAGTAATTTCGAATTAATAAAAATTAAAAATATGGCTCCTAAAAGAACTTATACTCGATCCCACCCAGACCTGGAACCTGCTATAGCAACTGATAATCTAGAACAATTACTTAGAAAGAAGACTGTTATCGCTCAGTTTGTAGGAAGGGTTTAGGTAGCTTGAGTCAAGGCTTCAAACTGGCATAACAGGAGCTTCCCCACCCACTGTCACCTCGATGGGAAGCTCTTTCTATTTAGGGTGGCTAATCCCAAGGGAGACGTCCCTAGTAATCTGGGGTTCTGAAGGAGAAGGATTAAGGTTTAAGGCTTCAAGGGTTAAAGATAGGCTTCCCTTCATAGATTACTGCCAATATGATAGTCAAGGAGAAAATCTTCCACTGAAAGGCACCTGTTTGCGAGACAAGACAAATAAAGCTAGAAAATGTGTTGCAGTGGTTAGTACTTCACAATATCAATGACTATCCTCAACCATATATATGAGCAATGATCAAATGTAATTATTGACGAAGTCAATGATTACTAAAAAAAGACAAATGGCTTATATTACTTCTTCAATAAATACACAAGAGATATGAGCATTCAATGTATAAAATCAAATCCTTGTGTTATATCATAAATGCAATTCATATCATAAATTTGCTCACAATAAATATATTTGCTCCGTCACAATTACAGAAATAAGGTGACGTCAACCCTAGTACTAGGTCAAATTTAGAGACAATGAGAAGGATGTTTTGTCAACTAAGCTTATGAGAATAATCAGCAACTCAAAGTCTATTAAACAAGGTGACAAATATCACAATGTTTTAAGTCAAGCAAAGATCAAAAGAAGTGTGACGTCACCTATAATTTTTTTGCTGTCACTATGACGTCAGCCCTAGATTTAGGTTAGTTAGAGAGGCCAAAAGGTAAACGTTTTGCAATTTTAACCAATGAAAATATGTAAGACCTTTATGGCTGTCAAGGGATGACCTAGCCGCAACTTTTGGAGCAAACAAGAGTTCAAAATAGGCTAAGACGTCACCCCAGGGTTAGGGTTAGTAAATTTGCTACGGTTAGACGCTAGGTTAGTTAGGGTTTCAAATAAAAAGGAGTTTGAAAGAGTATTTGAGCACAAAAGCTGAAAGTTGTACTTCTAGACTAGTGCCTTGGGTTAATGGAGTCAAATGGAGAGAAGCTAATGGCTTGGAGAAATTTAAACCTAAGGACAAGAGGATTTGTTCTAATGGTGCTGCTATGGCAGGGCCACTAAATCCAAAACCCTAAGAAGAGAAGACTTATTTAGGTGTATCTAAGGCTAGGCCTAAGGCTCCTTATTCTTTCCTTAAGACTCTTTTGGAAAAACGGCTAGTTAATAAACACAAATCTATGGATGAAAAGTGTTGTTCAAGGACAAGGATTTTCAAAACCCTAGAAGCAAACCCTAGGTGTAAAATAAATTAGGCCTAGGACGCCTTCTTTCTTCAATTTATGTTCAAAACTAACTCAAGAGAAGAGAATGGCTAGGCTAAACCTTCTCTAATCAAATGGCTAATAAGCTTTTACCATGGGGACATGAAGCCACAACCTACTTGTGTGTTGGATCCCTAGGGTTTTAATGATTAAGCAAATAATAACAATGTAACTATGCATGCAAGATATTTAATCAACAATCATTCATTCAAGAAGTTTTGATGAGAAAACACTTACAAATTCATGAAGAAGCATAATCAAACCCTAGTTGTAAACCTTCCAATGACAAATAGCACCATATGCCAAAAGATAATCCTCCAAGATGTAGTGCCTCAACTCCAAAAGACAAGAATATCCAAGAAAAAGACTAGAAAGTATCTCTCACAAGAGAGCAAGTTATGTTATGTCCTAATGAGGGTAAAACGTCCTCAATTTATATCATTCTCATGACCTCTAATTAAAATTTGGTCATTAAAAACAGCCGACAAGGCTGACTTTACAATATTCAATTATTTGTCACATTACATGCTAAAAATGCCAAAAGTGAGCTAAAAATGGAGACGTCAGGCCCCTATAGGGGGGACGTTGGCCCTTTCAGGGAAAAAACATCATCCAGCAAGCCATACGTTGGCCCCTTTGGGGCTTCTACAACCTGCTATGTGTCCCAAACAAGCCCAGCACACTGCCATCTGCTCCAGAAAACATCCAGCTAGTCTTGGGTGGCGTCCTATCCATCAAGGCAATCGTCCCATCTGCAAGGGGTTGATCCCCACAGGTCAAATCTCTGCCAAAATGTCCTGATGAGGGAATCCTTCTTCTTCTCCATGCAAGGGCTTGTCATAACTCTGTCCTGCCTCTGCCATCCCAACAACCATCTAATGGGCTCTTCAGCCCCATGGAGGTCTGAGCTAATCATCTCCCCATGTGCACCGATCCTCTGGTACCTGTCCGCCAGGCATGGTCCTGCATATCAAAGACTACGCCCTCCATGGGCTCATCAGTCCTAAACATCATAGAAATGTAAATCATATCTCATCATTAAATTTATCAAACATATGCATGAAATCCCTAACAAATCATCTAAGAGCTCAAAGACATTACACAAATCTACTATACAAAGCTAAGGAAACCAACAGGAGAACCTATTGGGCTAATACCCATAGGAGATGGAAAGTTTCCTCAAAGGGTCATTCAAGCCATGTGTAATGAGATGATATGGTTTTTAGGGATGTCTAGTCATAGTAAGACCAAGGGCTGGTGTTGTCTGTGGGTGCCTTTGTAGGAGGCGAGTTGTACCCATCATGGATGCATTTTTTCCAAGCCCCTTTTTCCTTATCTTTCTTTTATTACTTTTTTACTACAAGCCTTGACGAAGAGGACACTGCCTTGGCTTGGTGGCCAGAGCTGACAGTGTTACCCACTAGTATCTTCACAGAAATGAGAAGGTTGGCTCGTGATGAGACCCCCTTTCCTTTGGCCATGCAACCAAAGTTCACTGCCCTGGTTTGGTGA
>CBVK0101039889.1:0-15640 GCA_900067695.1 Picea abies | reverse complement strand
AAGATAAAGAAAAGGCTTTCTTATACTTAGTGATTCTCTCTTATGCACATCGATAGCTTATTATTTCCAGTGAGTACATGGCTAAATTATTGCAGCAAGAAAATCAATAAGTGAAATGAATGTTGTTAACACAAGAACCAACATCTTTTGTATTCATGGTTGTCACACAAGAAGAAACCATAAGAAAATTTCACATGTTGTTACTGTTGTATCTCATTGACGCAGGTGCGCTCCTCTGGGCACGTCCGCCCACAAGATCTTCTCCTTCCTTGGCCCGAAGAACACTAACCAGTCCTTCTATTTCCCTATCAAAAAATCTTCACCCACAGAACTCTTCGCGCGATCCCCCTCTTTACTTATCGGGGAATCAGACTTCGCGATATTGCGAGGTCAATGGTCGAGCGCTGGTGTTTGGGATCCCTGAACCTTGATGCAACTCAACACTGACCCCTCCTTTGCCTGTTGGGACTTCTCCTATCGCGATTTCGCCACTCGAGAAATCAAGCAATTCACTTTACCGACTCCCGACTCACGATATGTTGAAACTCTGATGAGCTCACTGATTTGACTTTTCAACGATCCCCTATCCCGTCGGGATTTAGGACTTCACGGGATCACGAATCCTAATGTCAATATTTTGGGACTTCTCGCCATGAAACTCTGATAGCTCATGCCACCTGTCCTCCACTAACTCCGCTGTGGGCCATGCTATCCTTTAGCTATCGGTATATCATGTTTCGCAATTCCAAATTGCAAGAGTATCCTGTCCTGAAAACCTTCGATACTCCGAACCTCGACTTCTTCAGATATTTTGACATGCATCCCTCTCGAGATCCATGGCTATGATCCCCTCGTTGTTTCAGAACTCAAAAGGTCTTGGGCTCTTGACTTTTAAAACCCCAATATACCGATGACTCCTGGTTCGTGCCACCTGTCCCAATAGATGGATGACTCTGAGCTCGTCAGGATATCACATTTCGCGATTTCGTGATTCTTGTTGCTATATTCATAGGACTTCAACCCACGAAACCCTGATGCATGATGTATGTGTAGATCCAATGGCCCTGACCGACTTGGATCAATAGCTCTCCCCCTCCTGAGCTTTTATCCTTTAGGAAATATGACGTCGTATCTCCCTTACACCTCCACAAGATCCCACAGCCCACGCAGATTCATGGATTTTCCTCAGAGAATACCGACCGTCTATCTTTCCCAATGAATTCTGTGAAATGAACCAAGTATTCCTCCATGAGGACTTATCCACCTACGTGCACACTTGCAACACCTCTTACGAACTCCCAATCATGACTTCCCTGCACAGTTCTTCAGTAGAATTCGAAGGCCTATCCTTCCTGAGCTTTCTCACAACTCTGAGTCTTAGAGAAAATTCTTGCGCGCACTCCTTGCGGAAACTCTCAGACACTTCCAAGTGTTGAATACCTTCAACTTTGCACACTCCTGCAACAACAGTCCTTCAATACTCCACTCATATTCACAACTGAGACTTTCCTTAGCCTGCGCACTCCTTGCATGGCTCCTATAACCTAATTTCACTTCTGGGTGAACGAGAACAAGAGTTAAACTATCTGAGCCTTCTATCAACGCACTCCTTGCGAACGACTTCAACTACACTCCTTGCAGGAATCCTTGCTCAGATAGAGAAACAATTGAAACTCATTTCTTCTCCTTCCTTTCTCAGATTTCAAACACTCAGCAAGAAATCATTCATATATAGCATGTAAATCAAATGCATAACAGGAAGTAAATACTCATGAGCATAGAATTTAGCATACATACACAGAGAACAAACACAAAACCATGGATTTGAATCAACCTCTTCTATTAATTCAAACTCTATACATGGGTGTTCTTCCAAAACTCTCTGCTTCTCTTCTATGCTCTTCCTGCTTCAATAATAATATACAAATGCACAATGAGGGTGTCTATATCCTGTTTCCCTCTTTCTTTCTAAACTATCTAATCTAATATTAAATTCTATCTACCTATTTCATCTCAACATAAATGCCTCTATCAACTTCAGACGAGAGCGTATGGCTCAAGGTCCGATTACAATATACAAGTGCACCTCATCTTAATGGCTCATTTAAGATGGCACATCAATTTCCAAGGGGGTTTCAAAATTCGTGTTGGCTTATCCAACTGTCCACTTGCATTCTGCATTGGCTCGCTTGATGTGGGAGATGCTCCTGCATCATACTCCCTCGCTTGAAAATCTTCATGGGCTCCTATCCATGAGCTCCTGCACGGTATGCCCATGCTTCAGAATCTCTGCTCTAGTCTCCCAGCTGGCATCTTCCACTGGATGGTTCTTCCATTTGACCAAATACTCAAAGTATTCTTTTTGCCTAGCCCTCTTGCTCACTTTCTTGTCCAGTATGCACTCCATCTGTGGCTTCTCTGCAACTGGCATTTTCTTTTTCCACTAGATTACTGACTACTCATTTTCTTCTTCTGTGTCCTCAGGTTTATATGGGTATAAATCTAAGACATTGAATATCGGAGAGATTCTGATCCCATCGGGTAATTCAATCTCATAAGCATTTTCTCCCATTTTCTTCAAGACCTTGCAGGGTCCGATTTTCTTCATCTTCAATTTATTATACGTTCCTCTCGGGAACCTTTCCTTCCTCAAATGTGCCAGAACCAGATCACCAACCTCGAACTGAAGTTGTCTTCTATGCTGATCGGATCTGCGCTTATACTCCTGGCTTGAATTCTGCAACCGCTCCTTCACTTGGCTATGAAGTTCCTTCATTGCCTCAGCAAATTCTTCTGCACTAGCACTCCTAGTCGCAGTCTATTCTGAATCCCTCAATTCAGAAATTCCCCTTGGCTGCATGCCATAAACAATCTGAAATGGACTCTATCCTGTACTCCTGTTCACTGAGTCGTTATACGTAAACTCTGCCTGTGGCAATATATTGTCCCAACTGCTGTGGTGCTCTGTCACCAAGCTTCTCAGTAAATCTCCTAGACTTCTTTTTACCACTTCTGTCTGTCCATCCATCTGTGGATGATACGTTGAACTAAACAACAAGTTAGTTCCCAGCTTCTTCCATAATTTTCTCCAAAAATGTCCTATGAACTTCGTATCTCGATCCAAAAAAATACACCTTGGTAAGCCATGAAGTCGAATGACTTCTTTGAAAAACAGGTTCGCGATGTGAGTCACGTCACTAGTTTTCTGACATGGGATAAAATGTACCATCTTGGAAAATCTATCCACCACCACAAAGATCAAATCAAATCCTATTTGCATCCTTGGAAATCCCAATACAAAATCCATGCTAATCGCATCCCACGGCCTCTCTGGTATGGGCAATGGTTGATAAAAAACCGCATTCTACTTCCTCCCCTTCGAACGTTGGCAAATTCTGCATCTGTCCACAAATCTCTTGACCTATGATCGCATCCCTAGCCAAAAGTATGATTCGCTCAGCTTTGTGAATGTCATGTCATGACCGAAGTGTCCGGGCAATCCTCCGCTGTGTTTCTCCTTCAGAAAATTCTCCCTCATGGAACAATTTGGAATACACAACTGATTGCCTTTAAACAACAATCCTTCCTGGATCATGTACTCGGCCCACTGGCTTCTATCTCTGAGAACTGGATTCTCAGCTGCTTCATATGCTTCCTTGAAGTCTGGATCATCTACGTACATGTCTGTGAGATTATCAAAACCCAATGTTTTGACCTTGAATTCCTTCGCTTCATTTAGCTTCTCAATGAAATATGCAATTGGCCTGTCATCTTGACTCAAGACTGCTCCTATCGCAAATCCACTTGCATCGCATTTCACTTGAAATTTTTTTCTGGAAATCCGGTAACACCAAAACTGGTTGTTCCGTAATCTTCCTCTTCAACAAATTGAAACTCTTTTCAGGCTCTTCAATCCAGTGAAAAGATTTGTGTATTTTCTTCACTGTGTCCATCATTGCTGCGTTGATTCCACTGAAATTCCTAATGAACTTTCGGTAGAAACTAGCCAGTCCGTGAAAACGTCTCACCTCGAATATGTTGCTCGGTGATGGCCAATTTTTTATTACCTCCACCTTATCTGGATCCATCCTCAACTCATTCGCCAAAATAACAAGCCCCAAATAAATGAGTTCTATCTTCATGAATGAGTACTTCTTCATGTTTATCAACAACTTCTCCTGCTGCAATTTCTGCATCACTATACCCAAATGCTTCAGATGCTCCGCTGTTGTTTTACTGAAAACCAGTATGTCATCCAAATACATGATGACAAATTTCCCGATGAACTCCTTCAGGACTTCGTTCATCAACCTCATGAAGGTACTCGGCGCATTTGTTAAGCCAAACATCATAACAAGCCATTCAGACAACCCCTCATTGGTTTTGAATGCTTTCTTCCATTCATCACCTTCTCTCATGCGAATCTGGTGATATCCGCTTTTCAAATCAATCTTCAAAAAATATTTGGTTCCGCTCAAGCAGTCCATCAGATCATCCATCCTTGGAAATGGAAATCTATACATGATGGTTATCTTGTTGATCGCCCTTGAATCAGTGCACATCCTCCATCCTCCATCTTTCTTCAGACTGAGTACTGTCGAAACAACACATGGACTCAAGCTTTCCTTGACCAAACCTTTGTCCAACAACTCCTAGACTTGTCTTTTGACCTATTCATTCTCTTGCAACGTCAATCTGTACGCGGATTTATTCAGCAAACTGGCTCCTGGTATGAGATCAATATGATGACTCACACTCCTAATTGGTGGCAACGAATGAGGTAATTCATCCACTACAATGTCAGTGAACTCTTCCAGCAACTCCTGAACCTCCTCTGGAAAATCATCCATTCTTGTGCTGGTCAAAACAATCCTCGGCTTTCTGACCACAATGAACTGTGGATCCTCCTTCTTCTTAACCTTGGTAAGAAGTTCCTTCCCACTCATGAGAAGTACAGTGTTGCTCACTTCCTCCCTCACCTCCTTATCTTTAATTGGAAGCAACATGTGTGTCCTCCCATTCTTCTCTAGGGTGTATGTGTTCATCCTCCCATCATGAATCACATTTCTATCATATTTCCACGGTCTACCCAACAATAGATGACAAACATCCATAGGAATGATATCACATAATATATTATCATTATATCCTCCTATCTCAAATTCAACTAAGCATTGTTTGGTGACATTTACCTAATGTCCTTTTTGTAGCCACGAAACTTTATATGGACTTGGATGATCAGTCGTCTCCAGCCCTAGATTTTATACCATCTCGGTTGAAACGAGATCATCTGTGCTACCATTTTCCACAATGACCTTGCATACCTTATCTTTGGTCTTGCAAGAAGTCCTAAAAAGTCTAGTCCTTTGGACTGAACTTTCCACCTCCTTCTCTGGTGTCAAAGGGAATTTTTGCATCATGAGCGATCTTCCACCTTCAGTGCCTTCTGCCTCAACATCTCACCTTTGTGCCTCGGCAATGTGAGCCTTTCCAGTTTCTTTCTTTTTCTCTGGACACTCGAATGACTTGTGCCCATTTTTTCCACATGTGAAGCATGTGATTACTCCACCTCTCCCTCTTCCTCTACCTCTAGTACGAGGAAAAGTGTTGTTGTCAGCATAATCTCCTCTCTACTCATTATGTTTCCCTCGTTGTTCAACATATGGCCCTCTCTATGAGGTTCCACCTCTCTCAACTTTACCCTGAGGTTTCTTCCATTCCTCTTTGGGCTTCTAGTTTCATTCCTGGGCAACTGACTTGCCTCTGGGCTGGCTCCTGCCTCAACCCCTCTGACTCTGCTTTCATCTCAGCTTCTCCTCAGCTTTCAGAGCCATTTGATAAGCATCTTCCACCGTTCGGATGGTTACCATGCTCATCTCATCCAAGATATCATATCTCAGACCATTCATGTATCTGGCAACTTTTTCGTCATTGTTTTCGCGATGACCTGCCCTGATATTCAACCTGTAAAATTCCTCAGTATATTCTTTCACTGTCATCAGCTTATGTCTCAGGTTCTGCATTCTTCTGAACAAAGGAATTTGATAGTCTCTCGATATGAATTTTTCCTTCATCTTCGCTATCATCCTGTCCCAGCTCTTAATTTTCTGCTTGCCTTGGCAACGCCTATCCGCTTGTAGTTCATCCCACCACAAGGGTGCATGTCCTTTTAATCTCGTGATGGCATGCCTGAATTTCTTGTCCTCTTCGATATCTTCATAGTCAAAATAGGTGTCTATAGCTCTAATCCAGTCTAGAAGCTCTTCTACATCCAGATTTCCCTCATAAACTGGAATGTCCATCTTCACCTTTGCACCCATCCTTGCAACAACTTTTAGTAAGTTCTCATTTGCTGCATCTTCTGCTGTGACTTATTCTTCTCCATGTCCAACATCATCTTCATTTTCGGACTCACTGATATCTCCTACATCAGCTGACCGCCTTTGTATTATCTCCATGTCCACAACTCTAGCGCGTAAGTTATGCAGATCTCTTTCTACTTCTGGATTCTGCACTTGCCTACCCCTTCCTCTAGACATTTCTCTTTCCTCCTTTGGATTGGGTGATTGTCTATCCCTTCTCCTCGGCGGCATGGTGAATTCTCCTTTTCCCTGCTACATAAAGCAAAGAAGCTTTTCTAATGCTCTGATACCACTTGATGCAGGCATGCTCCTCTGGGCACGTCCACTCACAGGATCTTCTCCTTCCTCGGCCCGAAGAACACTAACCAGTCTTTCTATTTCCCTATCGGGAAATCTTCACCCACATAACTCTTCACACGATCCCCCTCTTTACTTATCGAGGAATCGGACTTCGCGGTATCGCAAGGTCAATGGTCGAGCGCTGGTGTTTCGAATCCCTGAACCCCGATGCAAGTCAACGCTGACCCCTCCTTTGCCTGTCGGGACTTCTCCTATCGCGATTTCACCACTCGCGATATCAAGCAATTCACTTTACCAACTCCTGACTCACGATATGCTAAAACTCCGATGAGCTCGCTGCTTTGACTTTTCAACGATCCCCTATCCCATCGGGACTTCGGACTTCACGGGATCGCGAATTCTAATGTCAATATTTCGGGACATCTCGCCACGAAACTCCGATAGCTCGTGCCACCTGTCCGCCACTAACTCCGATGTGGGCCACACTATCCTTTAGCTATCAGGATATCTCATTTCATGATTCAAAATTGCCAGAGTATCATGTCCTTGAAACCTTCGATACTCTGAACCCCGACTTCTTTAGATCTTCTCACATGCATCCCTCTCAAGATCCACAGCTATGATCCCCTCGTTGTTTCGGAACTCAAAAGGTCTTGAGATCTTGACTTTTCAAACCCCGATATACCGATGACTCTTGGTTCCTGCCACCTGTCCCAACATATGGACGACTCTGAGCTCGTCAGGATATCACGTTTTACGATTTCACGATTCCTGTTGCTATATTCACGAGACTTCAACCCACGAAACCCCGATGCACGATGTACGTGTAGATCCAACGGCTCTGACCGACTTGGATCAACGGCTCTCCCCCTTCTAACCTTCTAGCCTTTAAGAAATATGACGTCGTATCTCCCTTACACCTCCGCAAGATCCCATGGCCCACGGAGATTCGCGGATTCTCCTCAGAGAATACCGACCGTCTATCTTTCCCAATGAATTATGTGAAATGAACCAAGTATTCCTCCACGAGGACTTATCCACCTGCGTGCACACTTGCAATGCCTCTTAGGAACTCCTAATCACAACTTCCCTGCACAGTTCTTCAGCAAAATTCGAAGGCCTATCCTTCCTGAGCTTTCTCACGAATCTGAGTCTTAGAGAAGATTCTTGTGCGCACTCCTTGCGGCAACTCTCAGACACTTCTAAGTGTTGAATACCTTTGACTCTACACACTCCTGCAGCAGCATTCCTTCAATACTCCACTCAGATTCACAACTGATACTTTCCTTAGCCTGCGCACTCCTTGCACGGCTCTTATAACCCAATTTCACTTCTAGGTGAATGAGAACAAGAGTTAAACTATCTGAGCCTTCTGTCAATGCACTCCTTGCGGACGACTTCAACTGCACTCCTTGCAGGAATCCTTGCTCAGATAGAGAAACAATTGAAACTCATTTCTTCTCCTTCCTTTCTCATATTTCAAACACTCAGCAAGAAATCATTCATACATAGCATGTAAAGCAAATTCATAACAGGAAGTAAATACTCATGAGCATAGCATTTAGCATACATACACAGAGAACAAACACAAAACCATGGATTTGAATCAACCTCTTCTATTAATTCAAACTCTGTACATGGGTGTTCTTCCACAACTCTCTGCTTCTCTTCTATGCTCTTCCTGCTTCAATAATAATATACAAATGCACAATGAGGGTGTCTATATCTCGTTTCCCTCTTGCTTTCTAAACAGTCTAATCTAATATTAAATTCTATCTACCTATTTCATCTCAACATAAATTCCTCTATCTACTTCAGACGAGAGAATATGGCTCAAGGTCCGATTACAATATACAAGTGCGCCTCATCTTAATGGCTCATTTAAGATGGCGCATCAATTTCCAAGGGGATTTCAAAATTCGTGCTGGCTTGTCCAGCTGTCCACTTGCATTCCGCATTGGCTCGCTTGATGTGGGAGATTCTCCTGCATCACTCATACCCTGGAAACATTCATTATTAAAAGGACATCATCAATCAAAGCCATAGTTTAAATTCCAAAAGATCTTGAGAAGATCCATGCATGGTTGCATGAGGACATGCAACAAGTTTAGTTGGGGGGTATGTTAGGACTCAGAAATGTCACATTTATATCCTCTTTACCTTCACCATTCCTTACATTTCATGGTTTTAATAAACCTTTTGTCATACCATTTCCATACATACATTTGGGTTTCACCTTATTATTTTCCACTTTATTCATTTTAGTATTATAAGTGAATTTATGATTTAATCTTAGAAAAATGACATGTTTTCATTATATATCAAGGTTGGATGAGTTTGATGATGTGTGCAGGCATATATGAAGATTTCAACAAAGTCAAATATTACCACCTAGCCTCAAATTCGAATTTCATCTTCAAGCTTTGAAGATTTGAAGAATATTTGGGACAATCATTCAAGCATATTCAAAGGAGAAGTTGATGGAGATTTTGATACGATATCTTATCCAAGATATGAGTGTAGGATTTGAAGGAATAAGTTGTGAGAATAGTGGATCTGTAATTATGACACTCTTAAAGACTTTCATGTATATAAGGGAGTGCTCTCTCTTCATGAAGGGGAGTTAGAGATCATGTTATTCATAATTGGAGGATGTTATTCATAATTGATCATGTAATTCATAATTTAGTCTTGTAATTGGGAGAAGAGGATTTTTAGCTTTGTTATTCTTTCATGCTTTGTCATTTGACTCTTGTAATATAATTTGAGATTGATATATTGTGTGATCTCACATATGTAATTTTTTGTTTAACTCTTCACATGTTGTATTGTTTTTCCCTTATGCAATTTCTTGATTTCCTAGTTAGTCTTTCCATGCTTTCCTAGATTAATTTCATTTCAACAATTTAGATTAGATTACTTCCACTTCAGTCCTGCATATATAGTGTGTGTGCTTTGTAATCCTAAAAACCTCGGATTGAAAAATTAAATAGTTGGGCAAGTACTACAACGGAATTAAACAACAATATTTCCACTTAACAACAGCTCTGGGATAAATTGGAAATTATATATGTAGGAGATACCAAGGTTAAGAGGGCCAAAATCCAAACTCTCAAAGTAAAATATGAAGGCCTAAAATTGAAATATGAGGAAAATATCTCTAAGTACTTTGAAAGAGTTGATAATATTATTAATTCAATTAGAGGATTATGAGTAGAAGTATCAGACAATGAGCTAGTTGAAAAAATTCTAAGAACACTACCTATTCTATATAATCCTAAAGTGTCCTCTCTTGAAGATCGATAAAATCTAGATAAACTCACCATGGATGAATTGTATGGAATCCTCACAGCCTATGAGTTAATATTAGGTCATGAGAATCTCTCACAAGGAGAGGTTGCCTTCAAGGTACTCAATAAAACAAAGAATCAAAAGAAGAAACTTCAATCCATCCATGATGAAGAATCTGATGTGGAAGAAGAAAATTTCATTAAAAAACATCAGAAAGGATCAGGGAAGTACAAAGGCAAGTTGCCTTTCAAATGTTTTAACTGTGGAAAGGTTGACCCAACTACAAGAAAAAGGAAAAACCCAACTACAAGAAAAAAAATTACAAAGGGAAAAAGAACTTTTACTCAAAAGAAGAAAACAACAATTCATCAGAGTCTAGTGACAGCGATGATGATGAAGTCCTTTTTCTAGGTATCAAAGAGTCTAATGATATAGAAGACATTAAACATGAGAAACAGTCAGAAGATGAAGAAAAATTTAATATGAAAGAATAACTTATCAGTCCTTGGATGAATTAAGAAAATACAAAACCAAATATAAACAACTGAAAAACATGAACAAAAAGAAGAGGAGATGGAGAAACTCATGAGCAACCTGAAAAACCAAATCCTAGAAGCAAATAGGATTGAAGAAAGTCTATAAAAGTATCTTAAAGAAAAAAAAATAACCTATGAAAGAATGGAGGCATAAATAGTTCACCTAAGAAAATAACTTGATACAAAACTCATTCAAACAAGATATGAGAATAGCTCTAAAATATTGGATAATATTATTACCACACAAAGGGATTTAGGTAATAAAAATGGAATAGGTTATTCTCAAGAAAAAATCCAAGTCAACTAAAAATCTTATGCAGATGCTCTCCTCGATACATTCAAGAAGAAAAACAAAGAGAAGACAAGTAATGACCAGAACTCCAGAGGACTACTTCCACCCATCAAGAAGGAAAACAAGACAATACCAAAGAAGGTTTATCAAAATAGATATCCTCACATTTTCTTTGGTTATTTATTTGCATGCTCTAATTTTGGACACAAAGCTATGAATTGTAGAGCATATAGAAGAAAAAATCTAAAGCTTAAGAACTATAACCTTAAAGATAAAGAAGCAGTAAATTGAGTTAAAAGAAGAAACTATAACTCATTTTCACCTCTACAAGAAGGGGACCTAGAATGATTCAAATGTCATAAATATGGACATAAGGCCATTAATTTCAGATTAATGGAAGTTTCAGAACAACCAAAGTTCATTAGAGACAAAAAGAAACTTTGGAGAGAAAAAACATCAAAAAGGGAATGTCTTATTGCCTTAAAAGCCAAAAATAAAAAAGACCTCTGATATGTTGATAGTGGGTGCTCAAAACATATGATAGGTAACAAGGACAAATTTTTAGACTTAAAGAAAAAAAAGGTTAAAGATACATTTGGTGATAATACTTCAGGTAACATACTTGGGAAAGGCACTGTGAGTTTGGGAAAAGACAAAGCCAAAAATGTGTTTCTTGTTGAAAAAATGAAACCTATTATATTAAGTGTCAACCAAACCTGTGATCAAGGGAACTTTTTCATCTTTGATTCTCAAAATTGTGATATTAGGAGAGAAGGCTGGGGAAAATTGGTTGGTACTGCTTCTATAACTCCCTAAAATGTATATATACTAGATGCAAAATTGAATGAGGAATGTCATATAAATCTAGTAGATGAAAGTTGGCTATGGCATAGAAGGTTGGGGCACATTAACTTTGACAATTTAGTAAAAGTCAGCAATCTTGGTGCTGTAAGAAACTTGCTAAAGATCATAAAGCCCTCAATTACTATGTGTAGACACTGTCAACTCGGGAAGCAAACTAGAATAAGGTTCAAAGCAAAAGAATACACAACCTCAAAACGTTTAGATATTGTTCAAACTGACCTATGTGGACCTACAAGGACCAAGAGTTTGCAAGGATATTCCTACTTTATGTTTTTCATTGATGATTTTACTAGAATGGGTTGGATATGTTTTCTCAAAGAAAAATCAAAATCACTTAACAAATTCAAAGCCTTTAAAACCCTTGTTGAAAATGAAAATGAGACAAAAATAAAATGCCTTAGATTAGACAATGGTGGTGAGTTCATCTCAAAAGAGTTTGATATCTTCTATGAAACCCATGGAATAAAAAGACAATTCTCTACTGCTAGAACACCTCAGCAAAACAAGATTACTGAGAGAATGAATAGAACAGTTTAGGAGGCTGCAAGGACTATGCTCAATGAAGAAAAATTGTCTGATGGATATTGGAGGGAAGTTGTGAGCAAAACAGTATACATATTGAACATAGGTCAAATCATGATTAATAGTAATAATACCCATTATGAACTATGGTTTGGAAGAGCTCCATCGGAAAAATACTTCAAGGTCTTTGGAAGTAAGTGCTAAATCAAAAGGCTTGATGAGAATCTCGGAAAATTTTATGCTAGATATGATGAAGGTATCTTTCTTGGATATGCCTCTACCAAAAAGGCATATAGATGCTACAATATTAGATTAAATAAGATTTTTGAGATTGCAAATGTCAAGGAGGATGATCTTAAAACAATAAGGATCAAAAATCAAGATATTGTACTTGACGGTGAAGATGAAGATGATGATGAGTCAGTTGGTACACAAGAAGAAGAATTAGAAGAGGATAAAGAAGAAAGGGAAGAGGATGATATGGATACTAGTGAAGACGAAGAGGATATTCAAGAAGAAGAGATAAGAGACGAATCCCCAAGAAGAGACACAAAGACACCTTCTAGAATGACTCAAAAGAATCATCCTAAAGAACTGATTATTGGAAATAAGATTGATGGAGTGCACACAAGAAAACAATTGTTGTATCAGATAGAAATAGCACTTTTTTCACATATTGAGCCCAGATCAATCAAAGAGGCATGTAAAGATGAGAATTGGGTCAATGTTTTGAATGAAGAATTGGACCAAATTGAAAAAAATCAAACCTAGGAACTAGTTCCAAGACCAAAAAACAAAAATGTCACTGGAACTAAATGGGTGTATAAAAACAAAATGAATGAGAATGGGAAAGTAATCAGGAACGAAGAAATATTGGTATGTAAAGGATATGCTCAATTTGAAGGAGTAGTCTATGAAGAAACCTTTGCACCTGTAATATACCAGATATAAAATGTACGTAGAAAAGAAATAAAATGCTAGTAATGGCAGAATAATAGCAATATAACCAGAACATTCACCACAGTAACACTGAAATGATATAAGAATAACAATAGAAATAGCACTTTGAATCTAAAAGCAATGTTCATGGGCCTCTTCGAGGGGGAAACCTCCAGCTGAGCAGATTTCTATTACAATAATATCCAAGCTAAGGTTCTCATACCCTTGACTTTTATTTATACTAAAAATAAGCATCTAGAGGAAGATCCAAGCATCTAGAGGAAGATCCTTCTAGAAGTGGAAGCTTCTATTAGGTCTTCTTACATCCACCTTATTCTATTTTATTGAAAGGCCTTATTAATATTTACCTTTATTACATCTGAATATATTATTCTACCTATATGTGGGTTAGGACCCTAACATGTCCGCCCCCTTAAAAACAGCGTTGTCCTCAAGGCTTGAGATGAGTTGGTTCCCAAGTGGCATCTATTGGAGTTGTATCTTTCCACTGTACTAGCACTTTCTTGATGGTTCTCTAACATAGGCAATGCGCACGCTGGTCCAAAACTGCTTCTGGTTGTAGACAAATGGATCCTTCTTCAACTAACTCTGGAAGGTTGGTTTGAATTTGGCACTTAGCTCCAATCACCTTCTTTAAGCATGAAACATGAAAAACGGGATGTAGCTTCGAATGGCTGGGAAAAGCTAACTGATAGGTGACTTGTCCCACATGCTTGAGCATGGTATAAGGACCATAAAATTTGGGCACTAGCTTCTGGCAATCCTCGGCCTAGAGGGAATTTTTCTTGTAAGGTTGCAGTCGAAGAAACACCTAATCCCCTTCTGCAAATTGACGTTTAGAGCGACCTTGATCTGCTTGTTGCTTCATGCCATTTTGTGCCATGACCAAATAATCTTTGAGGGTATAGAGAATAGCCTCTCGAGCTATAAGTGTTAGGTCAACTGCCTCGACCTTCGAGGCACCCGGTAAGTATGAGAAAACTAAAGGTGGCTTCTATCCATATACCACTTGAAAAGGAGTCATGCATGTAGTTGTATGGTATGAAGTGTTGTACCACCATTCAGCTAGGGGTAACCATTGAGCCCACTAATTTTGCTTTTCTGAGGAAAAACACCTCAAATATGTTTCCAAACACTTGTTGACAACTTTCGTTTGGCCATCAGTCTAGGGATGATAAGTTGTGCTGAGATGCAATTTTGTGCCTTGTATCTTGAACAATTCTTGCCAAAAATTGCTTGTGAAAGTTGGGTCGCGATCAGAAACAATAGAGTGTGGCATGCCATGAAGCTTGAAGACCTGATCCATGAAGATTTGAGCCACCGTGGATGATATAAACGGGTGTTGAAGGGCGCAAAAATGAGCATACTTGGAAAGGCGATCAACAACCACCATGATAATGGATTTTTTTCCCGATTTGGGTAAGCCGGTAATAAAATCCATAGAGATATCCTTCCAAATAGAAAGTGGAATCATGAGAAGTTGTAGTGTGCTCGGTGATTTGATTGTTTCTCCCTTGTTTCGTTGACACACGTCACATTTAGCTACAAAATTACAAATGTTATGTTTCATGTCATCCCCAAAAAAGGAACGTTTGACCCTGTCATAGGTTTTGGTGAACCCGGAGTGCCCTATTGTGGGTGTAGCATGAAGCTTAGAAAGTATGGATTTAAGCTTTGATTGTTTACTTAAATACAAATGGCCTTTGTATTGAAGTTCCTCATGGAGCCAAGAGTACCCTGGGGAAGTTGGAGCATTGGAATGCAATTGTTGGATCAACTGTGAACTTTTGGGATCTTGTAGCCATTCTTGGCGAACAGCTTGGAGTCAATATGGTACAATGAATGAAAGAGAAAAAAAGGGATCCTTCATCTTCATATTTTTGGGAAAGTGCATCTGCAACCACATTGTCTTTGTCTTTCTTATAAATGATCTCATAATCATATCCAAAGAGTTTAGTCACCCATTTTTGTTGTTCTGGGGAGGAAATAGGTTGTTCCAGAAAATACTTGAGGCTTTGATGGTCTGTCTTAATTTGGAATCGTTGCCCCAATATATAAGGACACCACAGATCTACAGCATGCATAATAACCAACATTTCCTTTTCATAGATGGATTTTCCTAGATTTATTTCAGATAGTTGCTTGCTGGTAAAGTCCAAAGGTCGACCCTCTTGCATAAGGACAACACCAATTCCTTTCCCTGAGGCATCACGTTCCAACACAAAGGTATTTGTGAAATCGAGAAGGGCGAGGACTGGAGTGGTGCACATGGCCATCTTCAAGGTTTGAAAAGCTTGAGCAGCGGCTAGAGTCCAAGTGAAAGAGCTCTTTTTAAGGAGAGAAGTGAGAGGTGTTGCAATCTTCCCATAATTCTTAACAAACTTGCGATAATACCTTGTTAAGCCTAGAAATCCACGCAAGCTCTTAAGAGTCTTTGGGTGAGGCCAGTCTTGCATAGCTTCAATCTTTTTAGGATCCACCCCGACGCCATCTTTGCCAACCAGATGACCCAA
>CBVK0101039886.1:0-10406 GCA_900067695.1 Picea abies | reverse complement strand
TGCTTCGGCGAATATCATGGTGTAATGGATGAAAAATGTATATTACCTCTAATTATCAAATAGATAATGGACGAAAGGAATGTTACTTCAGCAATTGATATTATGTAATGGTTGTAAAAATCTTCCTCATTGATTGAATTTATGTAACAGATGTAAGGTAATGCTTCAGTCATGGCATTAGGTTGTGATAAAAAGGATTACTTCAGAGAATGTAATTTATGCAAGATGTAATCCTTCACTCTGCGTTCAATAAGGTGATGATAAAAATATATATTATTACTTCAGTGTTAGCATTTTGAGACAGCTGTAACTCAAGCCTTGCGCCTTCCAGTGCTGAGTATTTTCGCCCTGGTTAACATTTCCTTCCCCAATTTTCAAACTCTGCCCTCTTTTTTTTTCTTCTTCTTCTATCTTGTGTTAGCACCCAAATCCCTGGAGAATCTGCCCTTGATCTGTCACGACTGAAATTTTTAGTACCACCATATCTAGTTCTACACCAGTACCCATTTCACCCTTACCCTTTTGCCTGCGAATCATTGCTCGATTCGGTAGTAGTGATTTCACCCAGCTGTCTTTTACATGGCGTTGGCACTCGAGTTAACTCCCAGTTGATGTGGGTTGTATCTGGCCATGTTCTTAGCAGTGTAACCATTTTTTATTGTATCCAACATTTCATCCCTTTAATCGTTGCCGTTGTTAGTTCTTATAGGCGTAGTGAGCTTCAGGCGCAACAATCTCTTTTTTTTTGGGGGATGGTCTCTTTAATTATGAGCATAACAATGAATCCTTGGACGGATGACCATAAAATCTGAATTTTACGCCCAACACTGCCTTCTGATCAATGTTAATCTTAGTTGACACAGCGTAATGTGTTTCACTTAGCGATGGAACCACTCACTCTGATTTCACACAGCAGTGATGATGTTTGCACCTTTTACCCACCGATTAGTACTGTCCCTTAACTTTTTCACAGAGTCTTCTTACCTCCTTCAGGCAACGCTGATTAAATTCCTAATTTAAAGACCACCAATGACCCAAATGCCGGGAGTTCACTCTAGGTTGTTTTAATTACCCTTCTGGTTGTCACGATTTAATTGCTATTGAGAGTTATGAGTCTGTTTCAGTTTAGTGGTTAGAAATCACTATTGGTTTAGGTGAGTTTTCATTGCGCTGGTAATGGCAGTTACTCCCAGCAAAATCATCGTTTTTTGTCTTTATTACGATTTACTATTTACCTCCTTTTACATTTCACTGACTTCATTGCTATCATCAATTTTTACTGGACCATTAAGCCAACACTGTCTTTTATCGCTAAATATAGAATAATAGTTGATAAGTAGAATGTTTTTATTTACTGTTATTACTTAGTGATAAAAGGAAGCTTGCAAATGAGTACGTCCAGTTGGAAAAAGAAATGATTCTATTTATTAAATTCGAGATGACATTGATTGTTTACTATATAGTAAGTTCCTTGAAATAGATTGATCCCATTGAGGTCTTTTAGCTTTTAATGTGAAGCATTACCTCCTGGAATTTGTTTTTGGCTTTATATTTTTCTTTTCTGAGGAATGGTCAGAATACCCTTTTTTTTTATGTCAAGTTGATGAATGTTAAGAACTTCTTAATATTGGGATCTTGGTATTGTAATCATCTTGATACTTATGCGATAGCTCCATGGATATAAAATAGTATAATTACCTTAATGTTTTTAACTTGTGCCAAGATTACATTTTCATTGACCTCTCAATATCCCTTATGCTATCACCATGACTTTCTTCGAATGAACACTAGGATTATAATTTTCAAAGCATTCTTAAATATAATGGTGGGATGAAGATTTTAGTGTAAGGTTGTCAAGAGGTCAATAATCTAATTCTTGTTGTATTGTTATGTACATAACTGCCTGATTATTAGATTACAAGCATAAAATAAAAACACTTATAACAATAATAATAACTTAGGGCAAATTGATTTAGATAGTCTTCTGAGGATTTTTATAATTTAAAAATTGCGCATTTGAACTTGTTTTAAGACTAAAATCGATTATACCTTGAGGTCATTTTGCACTTTAGACTACAAAGTCAGGCTCGTAATGGAGGCCGAGATGGACTGTGTTAATTACCCTACATGCTCTATTATTTTCATTGTCATGGAAATGATTGAAATTACACCTCCCTTGTAATACTGTAATAGTAGTAATGAGTTAATAATGACGCACGATCGTAAACTGCCAAAATGTCGATAACCTTATTGTTTGCAATCTTGATGGTTATGATAACATCTTTATCTTAGAAGGTTTTGTTCTGCTTGTGTCGGGTGGGTTGTAGACACCTCCATGTTCCTCAAAACAGTCGCCATCCCTGAGACCTTAAATGGTTAAAATCGATGGGAACCTGGGCTTGAGAATTGCTTATGTGTCTTGGAGGTCCTAACCATTGCAGGGTAGGATAGATAAGTAGTCAGTCTCATTTATAGTCGATTGATTGTCATTTAATGCATGCAGAAACTTGATGTGCGTCTTAGGTCGTCATGTTGTGTTTGTAGTTGTATGCGTCTTGTTCGTCATCGGGTGGTGACGCAGAGTTGAATGTGTTTATTACCCTTGTACACACGCGCACACACCTTGTATAAAAAAAAAAAATTGCACTTGTTAAGAGGTTGGTCTTCATAACGAGGAGGTTCATTACAGATAATATCTTTTCTCCATATCAAAAGAGATCAAAAAGATTGTAACAAAATAAAGGGATTGATATAGTGCAAAGAGACACCAAAAAATTGGTTCATATACTGCAAAGAGAAACTTGAGAGACAACGAGAATGATTAATTGAGGCCAATGGGACACATGAATACATATTTATTGATCACCATAATCTGTGAATATCAATGGTGGTTAAAACATAACCTCTTGTCCCATAATCAACACTTTAATCACGATCTTTGTTATATTACAAATATTAATCATGTCATTTAAAATTAGGAATATATTGATCTATTCAGTAAAAATGGTGCGATGTAGTTTTTGGTTCGATGTCAACCATATGTGTAGATGTATATGGTCGAGATGTTGGACATCAACAAATTAATCAAAAAAATAACAAACGAAGATCTCATTTTTCTTTATCTCAGATTAACAAAAAATAAAAATAAACATGAAAGTTATACAATCTTGATGACTATATTTTGATATGGTTCTACTAACTTCTAACCGAGAAAGATAGATATGGCCGAAATACTTGTTTTTGGGTGCATAGGTAGAAATAAAAGTGAACATTATTATGAAAATAGGCGAGATGGCCAACCAGATCATTGAGTCTGATGATTTAAATTCATGAACTGAACTGCATTGGATCCCCTCCCTATATTATCATTTAAACCGAAGATAATCTATAATAGTACAACCATTACAAGTTTCCTACATAAACCTCCAAATGATCCACTTGGAAATAATGGAGCAAGAGTCAGTTGCAAGAGATAGTTACGTAGAAGAACTCTATTAGTTAAGATTCAGTAGCGTAGTTGAACTCTACTTCACTTAATGTAGATTCTAATTTTATGTGGTTTGATGTAACCGATTAAGTAGAGTAGTTTCCTATATAATGATGTAATCTGTTATCACTCCAAGAAACCCTTTGTGGTTGCAGACCAAAGGTGCTTGGTAACTTAAGAAATGAATGTTTTTGTATTTTGTAAATGTGGATCAATGGGACAACTCAATACAACTTATAGCATTCTAACATGAAAATGATAAACAAATAGACAGTGTTCTCAAAGATTGATTAATCAGCAGATAGCTTTAACGTGGGTGAAGAACAGATTGTAACTAAACCAGTACAATGTAGGGTCTAAGAGACAATCGAGAGACTTATTATCAGGATATGAGCTAAACAATGGGATAACAGCCATTCAAAGCTTGACAACACAGATAATAATGCAGAAGAAAGATGGAAAGCTGACAATCAAAATTGAAAGGAACCTGTGATCTGTATTAACATAGAAAGTTTGAGTACAATAGCCAATTACTCTATCCAAAATCGAACCCCCATGTCAGTCTGAGTTCTTAGGCTTTATAGCCTTCACAATGTACAAATTAGATCCTATGAAAAGGGATCTAAGATACTAAAAATAGTATAGCCTAAAACTAATTGTAAACTCTAAAGAAGAGATCCTTTATTAATGGGAATTAAACCGTATCTAAATTAAAGTCTTCGACAGCTGCAACAACATTCGACCTCCTTCAATGAGATGACAAGGCAAAAAATCTTCAAAGGATGAAAGATAAAGCCTAACACTGCCACCTGGAAAGAACATGTCAGTCTTTGCTAAAAACAAGTAACAAACTTTATCTGTTCATCTTGCTGGCACTTTAAAACTGGAATAATATGCTGAAGTTGATTCTCTTAATTCTAACTTTGATAAATCATCTTAGTGCTCCATCAAGTCTTCAACAGGTGTTACCTATATCTCTTGACTTATTGCCACATGCGCATTTACTCCTCATGCTGGAAAACTATGACTAAAGAGGGATCGAATCCTTTACTGGCTACATAAAATCTAGAACCAATTGCTCCTTGAAATATGGGATTGATCTCTTCATGTGATGATTTCCTTGCCACCTATAATCCTTGAGTACTCTGTTAGAAAACTGCCCCTGTTCCATCTTTAGCTCGAAATAAGCAAACTCTTTCTTCATTCAATACACCTGCAGTAACTCAAGTGAGGAAAGCAATATATTCATCATGCTTTCTGTTTCAAGGTTGGTGCATGGCATGAACAGAGGTATCAAAATTTGGAACTGGAAGCCTGATATAGACATCATGAGCCTCTGATCTGGACACATCCCCTGTGTCTTTATCCATTGCATAGCAAATTTAGATTGTGTTAATAACATTATCCAGAATATGGACAAAGTAATAGAGTAAAAAAGAGCAGTGTCCACTTGAATCCAAGGATATATTCCAAGATTGCAACCCAACATCTGCAGATCACTTGTCAATGTATCTACCAAGTGCTTGTTATTGTACATACTGGCTGCCAAATGCAATGGTGTAAGGCCCCCTGGAAATGTAAACTTATGCACCCCTTCAAAGATAATCCTCCTGTTATATCTCTGTCATTTTAGAAAAGTCTAGCCTCAGTGTTGGGTCTTGCTACCAACACCTTTATAATAAGTCTGCAAGTCTGTGATGTGTATGCTTTAGGTATGGTAGACCACAACCCCTTTTTGGAAAATACCCATAGCTGCTTGTAATGGAGGTAGGTAATCATATTGAAGCTTCCCTGTTAGGAGCTCCCAAAGAACAATTCCAAAACTGAAAATATCAGTTTTTGGTCGTATGGTTTATGCCTTATTACTTCAGGAGCCATCTACCAGGAATTACTAAAGCATCAGAGTTTTCCACCTTCACATCCTCAAAATTGGCATTAAGACTGAAACTATGGCCAAATTTTTCACTATATGTCTGATCACCTTCAAAGTCATGGATAGCATTTGGGCATGTATCTCCAATGTTCTGGCCCGGGCAAACAGCATATACACTGCAGCCTAGGGCTTGTAGAGGTTGGAATGGTACCATTACCTCATAATCTTCCATAAAGTCCCTGCAGAGAAAAAGAATGCATTTGTTTGAACCAGCGACCTTTGCTCCCAGTGCTTTGACGAAAGCTTATAAACTCAGGGTGTCCGAGCCAAGCTACGATACAGACAATATCATTTAAAAAAAAAATGTCAAAATTTTATTTTCTAGTTTAGTTGGTTTTAATTGTCATCATATGAGAACAAGGATGATTAGGCCATCCTGCACTTGACATTTTGATGTTTCCTTGCAAGCACAGATCTACCAGGAGATGTTTTTGTTCTCATGCACTCTACGATGAGCACATGTCCCCAAGTAGGAGCCAGAGGTTATCCACATTTTGTGGATAACTAAGGAGATTATGTCTCAAGTCCCTTAGGTTGCAGATATGAAGTGCCGAGAGAACACATGACCAACAATACCATTTTGCATAGATGGAAACACCTCTCACCACTACAGATGGCCACATATTTGAAGATGGCATCCACCGCACCAAGTGGCTTCCGGAAGGTAGTGGGCCTTGCTTCATGAGGTACAAGTCAGTGTTATGGTGAGCATCATTACAATATTTAAGCCAATTGAGTATTTTGTATCTTATATTGCTCTAGATTTCATGATATATGCTTGGACATTATGCCTTTTTCCCTCCTTCACCTTGGTGGTTGACATTTAGCCCTAGTAAGTGGTTTTCCTTGGGGATGGGTTTGCTACTAGGAACTCCCTTAATAAGCCATCATATCATTCCCGACCATACTTACCACTTTCCATCATTGTTACCCTCCATTTCCTTATCTCTTGGGATTTTTGGGTGTATTGACCCAATACGGGGTTGTCCCTCATTCTATTGGAAGAAGGGGTTGAAGACCCATAGGGGTTGATGTTGGGTAAAATATAAAATCCTTGTATAAACCTTCCATATGCTTCACCCAGGGATCACCCAAGAAAGCAATGAAACTCTTATCTTTGAGTAAAGGGGACCCACAATCAAATAAATAATGCTTAAAGGGTTATTTAGAGGATAGGAAGTGTCATCACGAGCCAACCTATCACGTCCATGAATATCTAGTGGTATGTCATTTTCATCATCTGGTCACCAAACCAAGATAATGGCTTTCAGTTGCATGGCTGAGAAAAGGGGGTCTCATCATGATCCAACCTTCTCATTTCCACTAGGTGTTTGTGGGTGGCATTGACATAATCTAGTCACCATGCCAGAGAAGTGACCTTCAACATCTCCCTATGTTATATTGAAATAAAATAAAGAAAGAAAGATAAAAGGCAATTGATGGGCTTGGAAAAATTGCATTGCGGACGAAGGTACCACACACCCTCTGCAAAGGCACCCATGAATGAGACACTATGACCCCTTGTATGTCATGAGTCCTATGCCCATTGAGTCTTGACCCCAACCACTTCATCCACCTTACATGGCTTAGAGAGGGATCTCTTGGAAACTCTCCTTGACCTAGGAAAATATCTACCCAATAAGACACCTCGTCATCCCTCCCATATTCAAGCTTGACAAGTCGCATAGTGTCCTTGAGAAATTAATTGTTTGATATAGTGATCTTCGATGCACATTATTATATGGATTATTTATTGATTGGATTCACTTATCATGATTTTACAACTTGTGATCCTTTGAGGGCGTGTTCATTTGTCTTTGCAAGACCTAGTTGGTGGACAGTTTTGGGAGAACAAGCCTAGCTTGGGATTCCATGGGGATACAAGCCCACAGATTGGATGCCAAGGGCCCTCATGATGAATGAGAAAGATTAGACTTGGAAGGCATTCGTGATGACTTGGACGACATAGCCCAGTCCTCACTTTCCAAATGATTTTCCCAGAAGGGGAAAAACGTCCTCTTTTTTAGCTTGCCATCATATTTGGGGGGCTAGGGCATGGTGGTGAGATGATATGCAATGGCACTTGGAAATTTTGAGGTGTTTTCACCTTTGACCATGAAGGAAGACATTTGTGTGCTTGAAACATGGCTTTGGGAAGCCTTACTACCCTCGTACATCATCAATGCCCTTCTCTTGGTGACAAAACATCCCCTAAAGGGGCGACACCCATGTAAATTAGGGTTTTATTTGTGCAAAAGTGAAATTTTAAATGAATTGTTTAATAATACTTTGTTAAGGGGGAAATATTAGGGTTTTTGACCCCTAATCTTTTGGTTTACCCCTTAATTTGTGGGCAAGTCACCTTGGTGACATTTTGTATCAATAAGAGATCATAAGATCTCATTTTAACATAACTCTCCCTCATTGTGAGAAGTATTGGTTTGAAATTTTCACTATATTTGGCTCTATTTGTCTCTTGTGCACTTTTTTATGGCTATATTGATGAATGGTTGATGGAGGAGTGAGGCGCTAGCCTCAGATGATGTTTTCTATCTTTTATGATGTAATATCTTGGTATCTTTCTTGATTTTGGTATGGTCTTTTACTGTTATGCTATCATTCTTTTTCAAGTCAAGGATTGTTGTGCTAGGATATAGGTGGGAAGTATAAGGGAATATGCCCCCACCATAGTATTCATCATTTTATGCTTCATCTTATTGATTAAGCAAGGGTTTTCTAAGAGAAGTATAAGGGCATACACCCTCTTAGCTTAAACCCTAGCTAGAGAAACTTGCCTTGGGAAGTAAAAGGGATTACACCCCCAAGGAGGTAGCTTCTCTAGATATTTCTTTATTTGAATCCATTAACCCAATAGTAAAGGCAATAATCATGCCTTTTTTGCATTGGAGATATAAAATCATTGTCTTGGGAAACACAAATTTTGACCTTTTAAAAGTTTTCTCACTTGAAGTTTGTTTGCCTCATTGAGAGGAGTCTTCCCCTACTAGGGCGTCCCCTCTCTCCGACTAATTTAATTTTTATTACAAACTTTAACCTACAACCATTAGGGATGCCTAACCCTAGCTACCAACACTCTCCTAACTCCTAAACTAACCCTAGACTAGTTCTCTAACTTCACTCACCTAGTCTACCAACTAGGGCACACCTTTTGGGTTAGTTCTTGGCACTTTTCCATGGTTGATTTTTTTTCTACATGCTATTGAATGCTACAGCCATAAGGCTACAATTTTCTACAAAAAATACATGTTATAATAACTTGCTTTATCCATCCTTAAAGTTTCAATTTTCAGTCATAGCTGATTGCCCTACTCATCGATAATATTGTTGATTAATCTTATGCTTTACATGTTGATTTGAATGTCTTACTTGCTGATATAAATTGTCATCTACTGCTGCAAATTAGGGACAACAAGATTAACTTGTTGATCCATACTAACATATATCATTTCAAGTTGGATTTTCTTGTGTCTCAGGCAGGTACAATCATTCGAAGAAGTAATATACATTTGGGGCAGCAATCACTTGACTTACATGACATCTCTTCCCACTTTCCATTCCACTTAGATTTGACCTTTAGGGGCTTGATTTCCATTTCTCTCCATCTCCATTTCCATATCAATCCCTTTAGGGTCACTGAGATCGCCTCCCTAGAGTGAACTAGTCACCCTTGAAGTGTGGGACCTACATCAAGGTGACAATGGGTCACCCTTGAAGTGTGGAACCTACATCAAGGTGAAATTGGGTGTAGGATTCCCAAGTTGTAGCACTTGTTTTGTGGTTGGGTCCGGCTTTTCCCAACCTACAATTTTCGCTATAACATGCCCTCTTCTTCATTTGTTTCTTCTCCAATGCCTATCCCACCATAGTGTTAATGATATGGTAAGTTTCAACAAGCCTGAAATACTTGGTATCCCAAGTGCATGAGTGGATTGGGTTAGCGACCCAGTTCTTCACCTCATCCAGAATTTCATCCTCCGAGGTTTCCCTTCATTTCCTATGAAGAACCTCTTCTAATTTAATCACTTTTCACTTCTGAGAATCCGTGCAGGGGCTATGGAAACAGGTCCCTACCTCCTAAGCTAATCATGTCGCTTTGGTTCAATCCATCAGCCCAAATGATGAGGGTGAATCCATCGCCCCTTGCATCCTCTTAGCATTCCCCTGATTGCCTTTAGAATCTCATCCTATCATCATGTTGCAAAGAAATAAAATTACCGCCTCACAATGTGCAGAGCAAGGCATACCCTCAGACCCCCACAGAACCCAAGACAGTCTTCTAGTAGTATCGTCTCGAATGAAACTCATTCACCCCAGCAATCCAAGGTGGTGCAACCCCCCCTTGAGCCTAAACCTCCCTAATTCCTCCCGATTTCCACTGCATGAGGTTTCCCCTAACTTTTTCTGCGTGGAGATGCAACATAGACTCCAGGTCCTCCATTTTCTCTCTCCTCTGACTCCTTCAATTTAACTCGAGGATTCAATGTCACCCCATCACATTACCTCACCGCCTCATTATGCCATGAATACCAAACCTTATCCTGCGTCCTTGGGAACATACCACTTCGCTTCTCCTCATCACCACGTCCTTAGGAATGTACTGCTCTACTTCTCCTCATCACCAGAGTTGTAAATTCCAACCTCACGCAAATTGAGTCGTACTTCTATGAACTCAATCTGCATCATTCCTGTCTAGGTGTTGTCCTTCAACCTACATATATATGTTAGCCATTGTGTGGACGATGTTGTTCCTAAGATTAAACTTAAGTCTCAAAGAATAATGTCAGGCATCGGTGTTAAGAACCAAATAACAATATAGCATAGAAAAACCTCAGAAAAAGTACTCAACGCCTTGAAAAAGAGATAATTTCAAATAATAAGCCTCTTCGAGGGGGAAACCTCCTTTTACCCCACTTAAATGTTCAAGTGCAAAATGATTCAAAATGAGAATGTCTCCTTGGTATATAT
>CBVK0101039869.1:0-15212 GCA_900067695.1 Picea abies | reverse complement strand
CCAAAAATGGAGAAAATCCAATAATAACAGGCATATAATCTTTGTAAAATCAAAAACTATACAAAAAAACCCATTTTTGTATGAAATTGGGCGCAGCCCCCACTAGGCGCGCGTTCCTGGTCATATCGTGCCTCCATGTGGCCACGCGCCCATGCGCTGGCCCCCTCTCTGGCGCTAGCTCCTGGTCGTGGCGTGTTGACATAGGCCCACGAACCAACAGTTGTAACCCCCGTGCCCTTTGTGTAAGGATAGACCCCTGGTCCTGTGGCAGTGGTTACAAGCTGGCGCCGAAACCTAAGGGTTGAGCCCTATCCATACACCCGTGCCGGTAATCCCCCTCCATCCGCTCTTATGGTCGTATGTGTTAACATTTGTGAACCGTGGGCTGGGGCTAAGCCTCGGCCCTACCCCCCATCTGAATATTACATTAACCAAACATAAATAAAATGTTTGATATATAACGGTTAAGACCCAAGCGATGGCGGGCTGGTTAGCCCGACCCTGCCAGTCCATATGCTCGGAGGAATAGGTCAGGGGTTCGACTCCCGTGCCCACCATATAATTTTACATAAACCAGAGAGCCAACCACAGGGTGCCACATGGCAGCCCACGATTGGGCCACGTGGCACCTCAACAACCAACCACAAACTGCCACGTGTTAGTTGTTGAATTGTCCACGTGCCTGCCACCTGTCAAACTGTACATCTGCCATGTCATTGCTTTGTCAACCCTGCCATGTCAGCTGCTGACGTCATCTCGTGCCACATGTCACCCTTACAGTGGTGACACGTGTCACCCCTGGATTGGTCCAATTGTCTGCCCATACGCCAAATCAGCCTGACATGTGTCGCCTCCTGGATCTACCATGTGTCGCCTTTCGAGGTTACCACATCATATGTACAGCCTGTATAGTCATCATGCCACGTGGCACCGTACGGACTGTATAGTCATCCCCCTTTTTTTCCCTCTTTGGCTTTTC
Source organism: Picea abies (assembly GCA_900067695.1). NCBI lineage: Eukaryota > Viridiplantae > Streptophyta > Pinopsida > Pinales > Pinaceae > Picea > Picea abies. The sequence goes on along the minus strand of CBVK0101039869.1, from coordinate 14,233 downwards.
AGACAGAACGTGATATCTTGCTCATACGAAGCCCGTTTGATGAAGTAAATATACCGTCAGAATCAGGAAGACGAGACGGATGCAATGGCGCAGGTTTCATCGGATTCTGAGCACTTTCATTTTTGAGCATTTTTCAAGCCCTGTCAGGCTTCTGGATCCAATTCTGGATCAATTGGGCATGGAGTCATAACATCCTACAGATCAAAGGCAATCAAGCTACCTACCAGACAAAAGGCTTATGCAAAGATGGATAGAAGAATAGAAGGTAAACAAAGAGAAGCATATCCACATAACAAAGATCCTTTTTGTAATATAGATTAAAGAGTGCTTGAACAATAATCTGTGATTAACAAACAATTACCACAAATCATTTGCAGCTCATGAATTCATTAACCAAAGGCAACTTTTAATCTTCAAAATCTGTAAATATTACTCAATAAAGATGATAAGATAACAAAGAACACAAAGTCTGATAAGCAACTCTCATGAATCTCTAATGGCAGAAATGCTAATTACAAAAGGCCCTCGAGCTTACAATTGAGCAAATAAATTGTTCCTCTATCTCTCTCCTCTCTTGGATCATGAATCCAACCTTCCTACCCTCTTGTACAATGAATATATAGGCATATATGTCCTTTCCATCTCACCCATTCGAACTCCAACCCCTTTCCCAAAATAGAAACAACTACAAACAGAAAATGACACGTCTTAACTAATTTCCTGTTTTTCATGAGGCGGAATTCTGAAAACTAGGCTTCCAAACGCCACTTGTAATTCTCAAACCATAATAGCTGTGTAAAATCTGAGAACATTTTTTGTATATGAACTCATTATGAAGAAAAACCTCTCTCAGTTTCTTTAAATTCATCTCCAGCTAGCCGCAACAGGTGTCACAAAAACATGTCTCAAACAGGAAATCACGAAAACTGAAAACATAGGGCTCAAAGATTCTTTAGAATCTCCCAATCCGTGACACCTGTGTGAAAAATGAAAAAAGTTAATGTTCATAGGCATGTTCTTGACATTAACCTCCTTTAGATTTTGAAAATTCATCTTAGTTCACCCGAAAATACTTCTGGAAGTCAATTGGTCAAAAATGACAGTTCAGTAGTCTTAAAACAGAGTTTCAGCAGCACATTTTGTAGCACCACTTCTATGTCAAATAACTCTCTAACCATAGCACATTTTGAAAAACTGAGAGAGGTTTTTGTTATTTGGTATGTGATGAACAAAATCCTTCTCTAGTTTTCAAAAATTCCTTCCCATTTGTTCATAGTACAAGTTTTAATTTTATTGCTCAAAACTAGCTGTAATAAATTCAATAGCGAATTTAGGTAGCGCCATCCTGGTGTGTCTCTGTGTAGAATTCAGTTTCTGCCAGAATTTCGGTAGCGAATTTAGGTAGCGACATCCTGTATAATTCACAACACCTTCACTTGAATATGTGCATAGTGGGTAGCAACCTCAAGCATTAGCAGCGCCATTTTGAATAACTCTGCAAATTCGGTAGCGCACCTCCTTTGTTTTAGGAAAGTCTCCATTCACATAATCTTGCTCTTTAATGTGTGCATGGAGCTAGTCTTTGGTATGTGCATTATATCTGGTAGATAGGATAGGTTTGACTTAGGACACTTGATCACACACCACCTTTGGCCAAAGCGATTAATGGGAAATTGTCAAGGCTCAATGATGAATTGGGAGGCTATGACCGTAGGCAAAGGACCAAAGGAATTTGGAAAATCTAACACAAAAATTTATGAAGGTGCTTAAAACTTTGATGGTGCATTTTTGAGTGTTAACATTGGCTCCAACTGGGATGGAGGCCTCCCTGTGAGGCTTCCAAGAACTTTAGCAGTTCCAGTTTCCTTATCTTATTGGGATATGGAGTCATTTGGCTTGTGCAACCACTCCTATGAAAACCTATAGCCTGCTCTTCTTATTCAACAAACCAACAACTGAAAGAATCTACTTGCTTATAGAGTGAGCTTATTCTCCTACTCCTACCCTAACCAGATCTGCAATTTGGTTAAGTAAAGGATGACTTCCATAACAACCATCCAAGCAACTTTAATACTGAAATAATCTCATCTTTCTCGTTGATCAATAGACGATGTTTGAAATATAACAATAGTGATAAGAACTTATTCAAGAAACCATACTCACCCGGAAACATTTGCGATTTAAGGAAATCTGAAAATTTCAAGTTCTCTGAAATGTATGATTCCATGAAAGCTGCCACTGGGTCTTTGAAACCGAGCTCATAAACATGTTGATCCAAGGAAAACACCCGCTCAACCATGACAACCTTTTTGTTGGAAGACTGATGAATTTCTGGTTCTCTTGAGAGCAACTTGTGATCATCAAAAATGGCAACCTGCCTCTCTTCAAAATAGTGCTCAGATGATGATAGAGCAGTGTTTAAATGACAAGGATTATGATCATCTAGAAACATGTAGTTGCCTATAAAATCAATGATTACCATAGGCTCAGCCTTATTTGCAAATTGATTGTAAAATTTAGACTCATACCTGTCATCAGAATACTTTGCAAATGTTGAAGAATTCATATTTAAATATGAAATGGACTCACATGCTTGATGTTGTTCCAAAACTGGTTCACATTCTTTACCTTCCTACTCAATTTCTGAAACATACTAACATCATGTTTGCTCATGTGCATGCAAATTTTCAAAGTCATCCTGCTCTTGGATCCTCCTGGAAGCACAGATTCTCTCCTCCACTCCTTGAGCATCTTCAAACAAGCTCCTTAAGGATGAAGACTTCCTTTCTAACAGGAGGAGGGAAAGTTTTGAATGCAAACCCATAACATAGTGTATCATGGCAGCAGTCTCTGTGGGTCGGATCTCCAAAGGCATATCATGATAAATGCCATAAAATCTTCTGTTAAAAATAGACAAAGCTTCATCCTGCTCTCTCTTCAAAGAACAAAAATTAGCAAGGTATGAATCTAATGATTTGTTCTCACCCCAATACTTCAAAAAAGCATTAAAGAAGTTGACCCAAGAGCCAATAGAATCAACTCTCATACCCTTGAACCATACAACAACATCTCTGATTAAAGATTTAGAGAACAATCTCATGATCACATTTTCATGGACAATCTCGAACCGATCAATAAAATTCTCAAAGGATTCCAAGTGCCTCTCAGTTGAAATTTTATTCTCTCCAGAAAATCTGGGAAGATATTCAAAGTAGTCAAGAGGGTAAGGATGAAGGAGATAGGGCAACCTTAAAGGCTTGAACATCTTTATCCTGATTTTAATTTGAAAGGCAGTGGGTTGATCCTGAAGGTTAATAGGTTGATGACAAGGTTCATCACTAATGCCCAAAGGTGTTGAAGTCTGAGTAGGTTTAAAATCAATCTTAATTTCCTCAAGGTTACAAGAATGCTCTAATTCAAGAGGAATTGGAATGCAAAACTCATCTTTAGGACCGGGCTATGATGAGGATATAGGATCAACATCAACAACATAAGGATGCAAGATTTCCTCTTCTAAGGTTGGATATATGAAGGTAGGTTGATGACCATAGGAATAAACAAAACATAAAATAATCCTCTTGACATGTGAAGGGAAAAGCATGAAAGAGCTGATAAAGAACAACAAAAGTTCATGTAGAAGACTAATGAACTGATACCTGGATTTAGATTCAGCCCCTTCATCTTTCTATCAACCAGATCCTTCCCAGTGGAGTCTTTGATTGTGGAGTCTCCAGGTAGATGATTACAGTCAATTTTCTGTATCCCTCTCTTGTCTACCATCACGAGTTGGATCTATGTCATTCTTTTCAGGGAGCTCTTCAGTCTGCTCAAATTCATCCCCGACAATGGGGTCGATTATGTTATCACTCCAAGAGTCACTCCCAGACTTCAAATGAGAGTAAGCTTGGTAACATAGAAATGTAAATGGATTAAAATGGTTTGAATAGGTGGATCAACAAGAGAAGAGTAAAAGGAGGGCATCAAATTGCTGCAAATACATTCCATTGGGCATGGAGTCATAACATCCTACGGATAAAAGGAAATCAAGCTTCCTACCAGATAAAAGGCTTATGCAAATATGGATAGAAGAATAGAAGGTAAACAAAGAGAAGAATATCCACATAACAGGGATCCTTTATGTAATATAGATTAAAGAGTGCTTGAACAATAATATGTGATTAACAAGCAATTACCACAAATCCTTTGCAACTCATGAATTCATTAACCAAAGACATCTTTTTATCTTCAAAATATGTAAATATTACTCAATAAAGATGATAATACAAAATGATAACAAAGAACACAAAGTCTGATAAGCAACTCTCATGAATCTCTAATGGCAGAAATGCTAATTACAATGGGCCCTCGAGCTTACAATTGAGCAAATAAAGTGTTCCTAACTCTCTCCTCTCTTGGATCATGAATCCAACCCTCCTACCCTCTTGTACAATGAATATATAGGCATATAGGTCCTTTCCAACTCACCTATTCGAACTCTAACCCCTTTCCCAAAATATAAACAACTACAAACATAAAATGACATGTTTTTAACTAATTTCCTGCTTTTCAGGAGGCGAAATTATGAAAACTAGGCTTCCAAACGCCACTTGTAATTCTCAAACCATAAAAGATGTGTAAAATATGAGAACGGTTTTTGTATATAAACTCTTTATGAATAAAAACATCTCTCATTTTCTTTAAATTCATCTCTAGCTGGCCGCAATAGGTGTCGCAAAAACATGTCTCAAATAGGAAATTACGAAAACTAAAAACATAGGGCTCAAAGATTCTTTCGAATCTCCCAATCTGTGACACCTGTATGAAAAATGAAAGAGGTTAATGTTCGGGCCCGTGCTTAAAAATAACCTCCTTCAGATTTTGAAAATTCATCTTATTTCACCTGAAAATCCTTATGGAAGTCAACTGGTAAAAAATGTCAGTTCAACAGTCTTAAAACAAAGTTTCAGCAACACATTCTGTAACACCACTTATATGTCAAATAACTCTCTGACCATAGCACAATTTGAAAAATTGAGAGAGGTTTTTGTTATTTGGTATGTGATGAACAAAAACCTCCTCCAATTTTCAAAAATTCCTTCCCATTTGTTCATAGTACAAGTTTTAAGTTTATCGCTCAAAACTGGTTGTCAAAAATTCGGTAGCGAATTTAGGTAGCACCATCTTGGTGTGTCTCTGTGTAGAATTCGGTTTCTGCCAAAATTTTGGTAGAAAATTTAGGTAGTGCCATTCTGTATAATTTGCAGCACCTTCACTTGAATATGTTCAGAGTCGGTAGCAACCTTGGGCATTAGCAGCGCCATTTTGAATAACTCTGCAAATTTGGTAGCACACCTCCTCTGTTTTAGGAAAGTCTCCATTCGCATAATCTTGCTCTTTAATGTGCATGGAGCTGGACTTTGCTATATGCATTAGATTTGGTAGATATGATAGGTTTGACTTAGGACACTTGAGCACACACCACCTTTGGCCAAAGCGATTAATGGGAAATTGTCAAGGCTCGATGATGAATTGGGAGGCTATGACTGTAGGCAAAGGACCAAAGGAATTTGGCAAATCTAACACAAAAATTTAGGAAGGCGCTTAAAAATTTGATGGTGCATTTTTTAGTGTTAACACCTCCTACTTTAGCTCTTTGGTGAAATGCTTTAATCATCCTCAACAAATCTGTCTTTATTATGTCCCAACAAGCTCTCTAAAAATGTATTGTGAATCTGTTAGGTCCTGGGGCTTTATCAAGCTCCATGGACCAGATGACAATGTAGATTTCTTCTTCAGAAAAAGGTTTCATGAGGACTGAATTGTCATTCCTTCTTACAAGAGAGAGGATGTGTGAGAGGAATTATGTGGTAACCTCATCACAACCAAAGCCTTCTTCCTTGTAAAGTCTCTTGAAGTGAGTTTCTACTGCGACCTTGAGCTGATCAAACCCTTTGTGGATCAATCCATTCGAGGAGGCAATTTCATAAATGTGGTTTCAAGAGAGACAGGTTTTGAACTACCGATGAAAGAATGAGGTGTTTTGGTCTCTAGCTTTTAGCCACAAGCTTCGGGACTTAAGCCTCCAATACTCTTCTTCAAGGCGAAATGCACAAAAAGTTTTTCTTTGGGCACCTTGTTCTTTCTCTAAATCTGAGTTGAAGAAGTATTTGATCTCCATTTCAGCTTGTAGATCTGAAAATTGTTGAACAGTCTCATGTATGTGAATAAGTGGAGTATTCATAGGATTTTTAACCCAGGCTTTCAATCCATATTTTGTTGCTTTTAATTTCTTCTCCCACACAAAGCTTGGAGACCCGGTAATAGAAGAGGACCATGCTGAGTGAACAGTTTCAAGAAATCCCTTCTTTTCGATCCAAAGAGGGTTGAACCGGAAAGGGATTGGGCCCATATTTTCTTCTTCTTCCAAAATCAAGAGGATGGGTTTGTGATTGGAAGTCAGTTTTGGAAGGATATTGGAAGAGATTATCCTCCTTTCGTGTAGAAATGTGCTCTGGATTAAGAATATGTCCAAGCGAGCTGAGATGTGATTAGCCCCAACTTTATTGTTTGTCCAGGTATAGAATCATTTCGAAGGCTTGAAGTCAAGGAGGTCCCACTAATGGACTAGCTCCTCTACCAAGGGGAGCATTTGGTTCATGTTGTTGTTGCCTCCTCTCTTTTCTTTTGGTTCAAATACAAGATTTAGATCTCTGGCTAGAATGATGTTTGAAGGAGAGAAAATCTCTAAAAAATCTGCTAGTGTTTGCCAACAATATTTCTTCTCAGAGTACCTTACAGGAACATTAAGATTGAAGAGTGAGAGATAAATCTTACTTGGAATATGTCGAAGTTCAGTGAATATCCAATGTTGGGTCTCGAAGGAGCTTTCTAAATGAAATTTGTCTTTTGCCCACAAGGTTGCAAGGCCACCTGAAAAGCCCCTTGCACTAATGGCTTTCCCTACATTTTTCTTTCATTTATGATTGTTGATTTCTAGGAGGGTGTCCCCTTCAATTTTTGTCTCTTGGAGCAAGAGGATCTCATGAGGGTTGATTTTCACACGGTCTTCGATTGCTTCATCCTTCAAGGGATTCCCCAAGCCTCTGCAATTCCAAGAGACTATACTCATTATTTACTGGAGTGGGGAGGACCTCCCTTGGGGGGCCTTGTTCTGGTATTCCTTCCGATGGACATTTCAATGGTGGGTTGGTTTCCTTACATCTTTTGCCTCTCAACTTCTTCTTCTCTTGCTTATTTATGAGATTTTCTCCCTCCTCTTTTTGAGGGTCTCTCAAAAGACTCGTCCTCCGAGGATCTAGAGATTTCTGGTGGTTTATTTTTTATTATATCTACATAGGAAGGGGAGGAGGAGGCTCCAGCTGGGATGCTAGAAAGGATCTCAACATTATTTTTTCCTATTGCGGGAGAGAGGATTTGCTATTCAAGTTCCTCAATCATTGGGTCTGAGATTTCTGGGGGGTTGTTGAGGATTTCGAAGGGGTTTTTGGAAGCCTCTGGGATTGGGAGGGTTGAGCTCCCTTCCCATAGGGCATTCCCTACAGAGGGGGCGCCAGACCCCTTTGACATCCATTTCCCTTTGGATCTATTGTTGTGTTTTGACGGGGCTTCTTTCTGGACCTGTGTCCATTGGTCGCCTTTCAAGATTTCCACCTCCTCCTCAGCTTTCTTTTTGCAATGTCGGACGAAGTGACTATAGCCATGGCAATACCTGCATTTAAATGGAAGTTGTTCATAGTCTAGTTCTTGAATGTAAGACCAGTCTGCAACCTTTAGTTGAATTGCTTCTGGGAGCCCCACCTCCAAATCGACTTCCACGCATATTCTTGCACAGGAATATTGTTCCTTTTTGTCTGCTTTGTCTATGTATTTTTCGAGGGTGTTTCCAATGGATTCTAGAGACTTTGGATACCAGCAATGTAGGGGTAAATGAGGAAGGTGCACCCAGACCGGAACAACCAAGGGAACATCTTGCGTTGAATCGAAATTTGGAGACCATTTGTTCAGGTATAGACCTTGAGGGCCCATAAAATATGGTTTGTTCCTGAAGATGAGGTTTTTGTCTTCTAGATGGTCAAAAACGAAAACAAAGAATCCCTTGCCAACCAGATGGCTTTTGATGCCTTCCTTTACTAGGGGACTCCAATTCCTTTGCACCCATGTGTCTACAGCTTTGGGGGAAGGCCATAAGCCCGTGAACTGCCCAATGAGCTCCTCTCAGCCAAGGTTAGAGCAGATCTATAGGTTTCTTCGCCTGGTAGATCGATTGAATGGATGTTGTCCAGTTTTTTAACGAATTTCTGTTGCGAATCTGAGGCAGGTTGTTTGTTGCATGCAATGGCCAGCTTCCCGAAAGCATCTAACTCAGGAGGGAGAGGGGGTGGGGGAGCCTTGGGGCCCCCTCTTGGGGCCATGGCGAGAGGGCAGGAGGAAAGGGGGTGCACCAATGGGCGCGTGCACGGCCTGGGGAGAGCAGCTATGCTTAACTATAGTTTTAACCCATGAGGATGATGAGTATATAGCCCATCTTTCAAATAATTATTGTTTGAAGAGATCAAAAAATTAACTGGTGAATTTTTGGTTTGTATAGTTGGGCACTGCACCCACTTCCACTTCAATCAGCCTAAATGCAGTATGGAAACTCGTCCATATGTGCTACATGTGGCTCTTTCCTATGTATAACATTTTTATCTAGATTTTCTTATTTTAAATTAGAAGAGCCCATAGAAATCTATGGCCTCAAATGTTCTAGGGTTTCTCAAGGACAAGAATAAATTAGTAATCAGATTTACCGGTTTCCTATGTAAAAGTGTTTCAGATATTAATGTTATTTTTACATGTTTTTGGTTTTCAGGATGGATAATGAATCTAATTGAAGTTTGTTTACTTGTTGTAGTTTTCACGGAGAAAATTTTGTGCACACAATGCAGGGTTAGGGGCATTTTTATTTTGTTAAGAGCCGAAGATTTCGACTCTACCAAAATCCATTTTAGAAATGAAGTAAGAAATCTATGTATTGTGTACTATTTCTACTTATCCTAGATTAAATATATGGCTATTGATTTTGTTCACTAAAGGAGCAATTTCTTACACTACGAATGACAAGTTATGATAGCGGAGTTGTTCAAAACTTTGAGGGGCAACATGGGGAAAACTTTGAAAAGTGTGTTCCAAAAAGTTGTTCATGTAGTGGGAGAAGTTGCATCAGGTCATAATCTTGGAATTGAAAAAGAGAGCATGAGAGAGCACCTATGGAAGATTCTGGGCGCCATTGTAAATAACGCAGCAAGCACAATGTTTGATGACAAGTTTGTTGAGTTCCTAGATTGTAATTTTCTTCATTATAGGATTTAAGTGTTTATAGCCCAACTTCAACCAAAAGTAGATAGGACATTTCACTTAATGTCAACACACGGGGCGCTACAAATATTGTGGAAATTGACAAACGATGTCGTAAACTTCAAATACTCTTGCACATCTTTATATGGCAATTGCACTCAGAGGAGGCTCGTTTCCAAGGGCCTTCGTGCATTTTGAAAATCTAAAAGAATTCATTCTCTAAATTCCAACAAGGAGATTGCTTCACATTCAAATTATTTTCATAGGTTGGTGCCCATATTTTGGTCTTACACATTTTCTTTTACCTTCTTGTTTAGAGCATTGAGTACAACATTAAATGTTGATATCTGAGATTGAACTATGTTCAATTCATTGATGAAAAAAAACTATAAAATATCATATAAGTGACACACTTAACTTTCTAAACATTTATTAGCTTTATCAATAATTATTAGTCTTTTTCTTAAATTTAATGTTTGTATAGATCTTTTGTGGCTTCCCATGTTGTTGTGTAGATGGTTCTTTCCGCCCTGTGGTTTTTGCTTTAAAAAGCTGTATTTATGTTCATGCTACCAAATTTTTTCTTTAAAACATGTATTTATGTTGACAAAAGATGAAAGACAGTTAGATTTAGTTTAAATTCTTGAAAATTTAACCCACATTCCTTTCCTAAAACCTACGTTTAGGAGCGAAAGACTAAAACTAAAACCTATTTTTTTTTAAACTAAAACGAGTGTTTTTGTTGAAAATTGCGACCTGTTGGGCCGAGGCCTAATCAACCATCATTACAAGGGAATAGTTTCCCGCATAACCTGTGTACAACATTTATCATTCTTACAATGGTATGAGGAGAGATAAAACTCAAACTACAGGATGGGAATCCACAGAGGTTCTTTGTCATTTTTTTTAACACACCTAGGGGTAAGAGGCAACCTATATTCGCCTTTGTATCTACTTCCTTATTCGATCCACGTAGGATATGGAAAAAGCGAGAGGAGGAGAAATCTTGCAGTACTTATCAAAGTCTTAGCAGAGTCTTGTTGATCGCTGGGTTGTTGAGATGATCATTTGTATTTAAGATCTTAATCAGGATTTCAAAATCTTCAAAGACTTGTGTTTCTTTTATGCCATTTTCCCGCGCTATTTGTCAAACTTTGATGATCCGGATTTTATTAGCAGAACGAAATGAATACAGATTATTAATAGGTGCTTAACACAAAATAACAGAGATACAGTAAAAACTGGTTTTCTATTCAATAACGAAATAAGCTGAAACTGTAAAATGCAGCGGAAACAAGCTTGTTGGAATGGTGACAGCTTATCTTTGAGAAGAGATGTGACGGCTACGCGCATTCACTAGAGGAAGATTACAATGAGGCTCTGAAGGCCTTTTTAAAATAAACAAGAATGACAAAACCCTATACCTCCAAAAACCTAACCCTAGGAGATGAAGCGCCAAAAGTCATGTGGGCCACGTTTGGGTAAGTTAGTACATCAACTTTCCGGGGTCATAACTTTTGCATACAATCTCTGTTTTAGGCGTGTGATAGCTTGTTGGAAAGGTATCATCGAGGAGATTCATTTTGGGGGCTCAATCATGCCTTTGCTTATCATTCAAGAGCTTGATCCTGAAAAACCTTCATTTAGACCCTCAAAATGGCTCTGGAAGTTAAAACTACTAAAAATAATAAATTGCCAAAATTGTCAGAAAACTGTTTTGAGCTAGTTGGAAAAGGTGGGTGGCCACCGATATCCATCTGGATCAATCCTCCCTCCTTAGAAAGCAATGGTCTCCATTGCGTTGAGGTCCCCCATCAGATAAGGAAATTTCTGCTGAATTTGGCCCCGGGTGAGCCACTCGCCTTGGTGCAGGAGTTGCCCTATTTTGATGACTCAATAAAGATGGATCCTTTGTTGTCGAATGCCCTTGATCTATGTGTCCACAATATGATCATTGGATTCTTGTTGTATGCAGTCAGGGTTGAGCTCTGTGGGTGGCAACTGTTTTGCTACTTCCGAGGTGTCCAATAATGGTGGGAAATAAGGGTGAAGGAGATCCACATTGAACACTGGGTGCAGGCCAAGGAAAGGAGGAATGTTAAGCTCAAAAGAATTATCCCCCATGACTTTGGTGATAGTGTACGACCCATAACAAAGTGGTCGTAGCTTCTGATGGGGTCCTGTAAGGCGTTCTTTCTGCAAGTGCAACCACACTTTGTCACCCACCTGAAACTTATGTGGCACCCGATGTTGATCATGGCACTATTTGTACTTGTCATTGGACTTCTGTAGGATATCCTGAACCTGTTGGTGGATGTGTTGGATTCACTCAATGAACCGGGTGGATTTGTCAGCTTTAGTTGGAGTAGGAGATGAGTCGGTCGAGGTGACCGCAAGGGGAAGTGCAACATCTATGGGACTCAATGGTTGGAATCCCAACCCCACCTGAAAGGGGTTATGGCCAGTTGAGCTATGCAAAGCTTGGTTGTAGCTATGCTAGACATAGGGAAGGCTCTCATCCCATGTGGGAGAGTGTTTTGAATTATACATGCGAAGGATATGCACAATCATTCAATTTACAACCTCGGTTTGACCATCTGTCTAGGGGTGGAAGGCCATGGATTTGGTGAGCTTGGTGTCCAGCAGTGACCAGAGGCTCGACTAGAATGTGTTGAGAAATCGACTGTCCCAATCTGAGACAATGGTTTGTGGGATTCCAAAATGTACCCAGACTCGTTCAAAGAAGATCTTGGCAGTGGCCTCTGCTGTGATGCTCTTCTTGCAGGCAACCAGAATCGTCATCTTAGAAAAGCGATCAACAACCACAAAAACATAGTCATTTCCCCGCTTGGTGGATGAGAGGCCTGACATGTAGTCCATTGAGATGGATTCCCATGGCATGTCAAGAGTAGGAAGAGGGGTGTACATGCCCTATTTCTTAGTGGTCGGTTTGGCAATAGTGCAGGCAGTGCAGTTCCTGATATACTTGTTGACCTCCTGTCGAAATTTCGGCCAATAGAAATGTTTATGTAGCATCGCCACTGTCTTTTCGACATCGAAGTGTCCTGCCACCCGACTGTAGTGGGCTTCCCAGATCAGCTTCACTCGCTCACTTGATGGAACACAGATATGGCCCAGACGACACAACAACCTATCCTAAAGATGAAAATTATCGACAACTGTGTTTGCACCCAACATTTGGTAGGTGGTGGCGAAGTCAGGGTCTATCTCATAGAGTTGAGGCCATCAAGATGTCTCATGGCCACAAGATTCTACCACCATGGTGAGTGTCACGACTGGAGGTCTGTTGAGGCAATCAACGATGCGATTGGTGCTTCCTGTTTTATATTTGATGTTGAGGTGGAATTGTTGCAAGTATGTGGACCACTTTTGATGGCAATCATTCTGTAATTTTCCTTGTGTTTGCATGAATTGCAATGGCTTATGATCAGTGTGGATGGATGTCTCCTTCCCAAGAATGTAATGTCTCCACTGGCAGCAGGCTTGCACAATGGAGTACATTTCTTTGTCATAAGTAGGGTACTTGTGGACAATATCTGACAATGTCTCACTATGATAGGCCACGAGGTGGCCGTGCTGAGTGAGAACGACGCCCACAACATAGTCTGAAGCATCTATCTCGATCTCAAAGGGATGCTGCAGATCTGGTAGTGAAAGTACTGGGGCTGAGCACAAGCGTTGCTTCAAATCATCGAATGCTTGTTGTTGGGACTGACCCCATGCAAATTTGGCCTTACCACCACCCTTGTTTATTTGGCTGAGGGCCCATGCAATATGGGAGAATCCCAACACGTACCTGTGGTAGAAATTGGCAAGGCCCAAGAAGCTCTGAAGCTCAGTGAGTGTTGTTGGGGCTAGCCAGTCACAAATGACTTGGATCTTGGCTAGATCCACATGTACGCCATGCTGATCAATGATGTAGCCTAGGTAATGGACCCTGTCCATGCCGAAGGAGAATTTTTCCAAGTTGGCGTATAGCTTATGCTGCCGCAGGGTGTGCAGACCCTATTGAATATGCTGCAAGTGTTCGTCCCAAGTCTTGCTGTAAATTAGAATGTCATCCAAATACACCACTACAAAAGTATTGGTGAATGGTCGCACGATATCGTCCATCATCCTCATGAAAGTGGCTAGAGCATTTGTCAAACCAAAGGGCATGACCAACCATTCAAAAAGGCCTTCCTTTGACTCGAAGGCGGTCTTCTAGACATATGTCTATTCTATCAGGACTTGGTGGTAGCCATACTTTAGATCAATCTTACTGAAGTATTTGGCCCCCGTGAGTTGATCAAGGAGGTCATCGATTCGAGGAATTGGGTACCGGTTTCTGATTGTGATTTTATTCAGAGCCCGATAATCAATACAGAGTCGCCAAGTTCCATCTTTCTTCTATACTAGCACGATTGGGCTCCCACAAGGTGATGAGCTGGGAAAAATGTGCCCCTTGTGAAGTAGTTCTTGGATCTGTCGCTTGATCTCCTCTTTCTCTAATAAAGAGTGGCGATAGATTGGCCCATTGGGCAGTGGTGCGTCGGGCGTCAAATCGAAGGGGTACTTGACTTGGCAATGTATAGGTACTCCTGTAGGTGAGGAGAAGATATCCGAGTATTCTTCCATGACCTTATCTACTTGCTTCTGTGGTGTGGAGAGGTCAGCCGCAGAGACCCTGGATGTGCCTGTGATCTTTTGCTTATTCTGAGAGTGAATCACGAAGAAGACAAACTTCCCCGTCTGAGAGATGACCTTACTGCATTGCTTAGCAGAGATCAAGGAAATAACACTAGGTGGGACTACCTTTGGTATCCTGTACAATTTCCTGTTCAAAGTAATAATAACACTACGAGGCCTAGACTCA
>CBVK0101039867.1:0-13619 GCA_900067695.1 Picea abies | reverse complement strand
GTTAGTACATCAACTTCTCGAGGTCATAACTTTTGCATATGATCTCCATTTTAGGTGTGTGATATCCTGTTGGAAAGGTATCGTCGAGGAGATTCATTTTGGGGGCTCAATGATTCCTTTAGATATCATTAAGGAGATTGATCCTGAAAAACCTTCATTTAGGCCCTCAAAATGGCCCGGGAAGTTAAAACTGCTAAAAATAGTAAATTGCCAAAATTGTCAGAAAATTGTTTTGAGCCAGTTGGAAAAGATGGGTGGCCACCAATATCCATCTGGATCATTTGAGTAGCCCAAGGATTTTAGCCTGGTTATTTGTTCTCTGTCCTAGACCCTAACTGGAGTTGTCTTTTCGAGATCCATCAGAGAAGTAAATCACTCTACCTGCTCCTGCGTTCCCTAGGTTTCCTTCGGAGGCTTCATCAAAAAAGACTGAGGCTATATCTTGCCTCCTCCACCAGTCTTGAAGTACTAGGTCCCTGTCTCGCAGACGCCAAGGAGGAGTGAGAGAGGGGCGAGAAGAGATTTGATTTCTTTTTCGGAAGGTGAAAGTGCCAATCCATTTCTTTTTTGCAAGAAGGAAATTTTTTTCATTCTTGAAGGAGTAGCTTGCCACTATTTCAAGAAGTAGAGATTTTGCTTTCACAACTACCGAAGGGGGGAAAGGCAGTGTGTTGTTAAATATCTGATCGTTTCTGGCCAGCCATAGTTTCCAACAAATGTATTTGGGGATGGTCTGCCAAATTCTTTTCCAGTTTGGACTGCTTTGTGTTTCTTAAGGGTAGCGTGTCTTCCAAGAGGAAAGTAAATTTACCACTGAGATATGACTTAGAGTTGTGACGTTGAGGCCTTGGAGAGAGATCTTCCATACTTCTTGAGCAAAAGGACAATCCACAAAAAGACGATCCGTTGTCTCAAGAGCATTACAACACATAGGACATCTGTGGGGGGCAATGATGCCTCTTTTTGTTAGATTTTCACCTGTCAAAGTTTCTTGTGCATTAAAACCCAGCATAAGAAGTTTACTTTCGGTAGGCCCAGGGGATCCCGGATCTATTTCCAGGGAATTACTGACTCAATCGGAGCTTGGGGGGATTGAAGTGAAACGTATCCTTGAGCTACGGAATAGAAGCCAGACTTGCCCCAACCCCATTTATCTGGCAAGAGGAGATGGACTAGAGCTAAATTTATCAACGCTACCAGGAGACATGATTTTTTCATTTGCAAGTGTTCTGGAACGCCTGAGAGGTCCCACATTTGCAGTTTCTTGAAGCATCCCACACATAGATGTTTGTGAGTTTGATGAATCTGCGTTGGGAGAGCCACTCACGAATTCCTTTGAGATCAGCTGAGGTGTTGAGGGGCACATTGCCCATGATGTTGTCTTGCCACAAGATTGTGTTTTTCCCATTCCCTGGATTCGGTAGAGGTATTTTTGGAAGGAGGCTAAGCCACGATGATAGAGGTTCCAAATCAGAGTTCCTTTGGGGGTGCTTTCTGCTTGGAGATTCCTTGTTTATGAGATCTATGTTTAGTAATATGTATATGAGTTGTCTATTTAGAAAATATGTATATCATGATATATGTATGTTAATAAAGTTTATTATTTTTGAGTTGTTTGTTTAGCAATATGCATATCATGATATCTGTTTATTATAGGATACAATGGTTTGCTTGTAGGGCCCCAATATTTCAATTGAAATGTACTCGTATAGAGAATAGTAATGAGAATTCCACCCAAATTGACTTAGTTGTCCCATTATTTATGGTTACTATAAAAGGCCATTTTGCATGTCTCTCCGTTGCAAACAAAAGCCCAGTTAGATAGATAAAGATGTATAGATTTCAAGTCCATCTAGATAATGAAATATTTGTAGTTTTGACCTTAAAGTTGATACATGCAAACTTGAAATTTCTCAATGACCATTGTCTAGAGAACGTTTTCAATAATTGTGTTGTTTTGTAGATCTAATCTTATCTAACAATTTGAAGAGTTGCAACTTTTCAGAGTGGATAAGAACGTTTTGGTTAGAATGGATCAAACATCCTGGGAATTTTATACTCTGGTTAAGTGGGTGTAAATGAGAATTATAGTTCTGCAATGGCCTTAGTTAACCCATCATACATATGCAGGTTACTCTTCACAATCATAATCTCTGTTTTCATTTATTTAACTTTAGAAAACATAGTTTGAGTTTTTCACATTAAGTACTCTCTCCTTAGAATCTATCTTATTAGATATATAAATAAAAAAACAACATAATTTGGTTGATATATATAGATAGAAAAACGATGGAATTTATTTACTTGATTGATATATAGATAGAAAAACGATGAAATTTATTTACTTGCTTAGTTCTAATCTTGTGCCATGCACTAGCCTATCCTAAAAACACAAGTTCAAATCTTTGGAAGATGTGTCTAACCCTTCATGCCACAACGGTGTTATAAGTCTCAAGAAGGGTTGGATTTGCTTCCACTGTAACTCATCAGATGATGCTTCCCTTTTACTTTCAAAGTTGTGGGTCTACGGCGGGAGCAGCTTAATGCTAAAACATTGGCGATTAGCCTTCAATCCAGATACGGAGTACTTCCAAAACAGGCATATTTGGGTCCTCCTTCCGGATCTTCCTCTGCATCTCTGGAATGATGCTGCCTTGACTGCGATAGGAAACTCTCTGGGAACATTCATTGCTCTGGACCCGCAGCTGCACAATGGACCATGGAGAAAAATGGGTAGAGTGTTGGTCACGATGGATATCACAACAGGTCTCCCGGAAACACTGGAGATCTTTTGGAGAGGGTAAAAACTCTTCCAAAAACTGGATTACCTTGGGCTCCCCTTCCGTTGCAACCATTGTCGAGAAACAGGACACCTCCGTCGAGATTGTCCAGGTAAGTCTACTGTTGACTCCTCTGAAGAAAGTGATCTTTTACACAACCCTCCAAAATACATGGAGGTTGATCCAGCACTGGCTTATCTAGATTCACCTCTTCGGCCTGTCTCCCTTCCTACTCCGGTGGATCCTGCTGACCCGTTATATAAGCTAAACCTTATCTGCCCTTCACTTTTTAGAACTCTCTCTGAAGCCGAGAAGTCCTCCATTTCAGAGTTTCCCTAGCTCTCGGTCAAGCGCAGTGAATCCCTCTCTTCTCAAGCTATTGTTTTGCCTCTCAATGGATCTCAAAACCCCACAGACCACTCTATCCATTTATCTCTTGGACTTTCTGAAAGCCCAGATCCTCCCTCCGTTGAGACAAACCTCTCCTCTCTACTTCCAACATTGCAGAAATTGTCCTCTCCCTCCTCCTTAGACAGATCGCTAGCTAGCCCATCCACATCCTTAGGCCCAGCTGTTTCCCCTTCCACGCTCCCGGGTTTTAGCCAATCGGAGGACGATGATGTTAATCTTCTTGATTCAATAAACCCTTTGACCTCTCCTAGTACTCTCCCGAACAACCTCTCTTTATTACCTATGTTCAGGGGCAAAGAACGAATCCACACAGCCACAGAGCGGGGCTCCTCTTCTACTTTACCTTCAGTCAAAGACTCTAGCGCCTTGGCTTGGTCGAGAGGTATCGGAGTGGAAATCTCCCCTCTTCAGACTCGCAGTTCCAAAAAGAAAAAAGAGTTAGAGAACACGCAGATTGCATCAACTGACCTTCCCACACAGGAAGGAAAGGCCCTTAGAGCACTTAAGGCCTTGGCCAGAACAAAGTAATGATTGTGCTCTCCCTTAACATCCGGGGGATCGGAGGCCCCCTGAAGGTTGCCTCCTTCAGAAGATTGCTGGACACTACAATGCCAGATCTCATCTTTCTCCAAGAGACTCTTGTGTCTGATCAACTTTCCAGATATTTTGTTCATCGTTTCCGCTCTTCGTGGGTTACTACGGCTGTAAGCTCCCTTGGCAACTCGGGTGGTTTATTGGTGGCCTGGAACCCTGATCTTTTTGAGCTAACTCCCTATCTGTCGCGAGGGGGCATTTTATTGACAGGTCGCTATCTAGTCACTGATCAGGAGGCGACTTTTTTAAATGTCTATGGCCCGTGTTCAAACAAGCCTAGTTTCTGGAAAGACTTGGCTGAAAGTGGAGTCCTCTCCTTTCCAAACCTCATTCTGGGAGGAGATTTGAATATCACTCTTTCTGCAGATGAACATTGGGGAGGTCCCTTCCTGCCGAGTTATTCGGTGGCCTTCTTCAGGGATCTCTTTGCTTCAAACAACCTCATTGATGTCCAGCCACCTTGTTTGGTTCCAACTTGGCGGAATGGACGTTCTGGAACATCGGCCATTGCGAGAAGGCTGGACCGTTTTCTGGTTGCGGAGGCCTTCTTGACTTCATCTTCCTCTCCATCCTCGTGGGTGGAATTTCCATTTGTCTCGGACCATGCTCCGATCCTCCTCAAATTGTTGCCTCCGGCGCTTCACCGTTCTTCACCATTTAAATTTAATCATCATTGGACGCAAAGTGGGGACTACTCTACTTTAGTTCGGGAGGTATGGACAGATCCATGTTACTTGGATGAGGAAAATCCACAGAGGCGTATTGCCTGGAAACTAAAGACTTTAAAATCAAAATCAAAACAGTGGTTCAAGGCATTAAAGCTATCCCAATCGGCCCGTCTCCTTCAGCTGGAATCGGCGATCCAATTTTATATTTCTTCCTCAACTTCTAAAGTCTTGACGGAGGAGGAGACTGTCGACCTTGCTGCTCTAGAAACCAATAGAGCTGACATCCTGCATGAGCAAGAGAATGCTTGGAGATTACGCAGTCGTGCGACGTGGTTAAAGAGCGGGGACTCTAACACCAAATATTTTCATAAGCTTGCTACTTTTAATAGGAGTAAAAAATCCATTTGGACCTTCGATTGCACTGATAAGGGGCCCATCAGAGGGCAAGATGCAATTATGGCAGAGGCAGTTTCACACTTCAAACAACAATTCAAAGCTCCTACCAACCAGAATATCTTTGAAAAGGCCACTACAACAGCGCTCTATCCTCATTTTATTTCTGCTGAAGCCGTTGCCGATCTTTATAAACCTATTACACTCACTGAAATCAAAGATATCTTATCACAGTTTAAAAAGGAGAGAAGCCCCGGGCCGGATGGCTGGACTTCGGAATTTTTTATTTATTACTTTGATCTTGTAGGTGTGGATCTACTCCAGTTGGTGGAAGACTCCCGACTAAAGGGTAAAATCTCAGGGAGCCTCAATGCAACGTTTCTGGTCCTGATTCCTAAAAAGGACATTCCGCTCACTTTCTCAGACTTCCGACCGATCTCCCTCTGCAACCTTATCTATAAATTAATCTCGAAGGTCATCTCTAACCGAATTAAACCATTTCTGGAAAGGAACCTTTCGGCGGAACAGCTCGGATTCTTAAAGGGTAGAAGAATCCAGGATGCAATAGGAGCAGCCCATGAGTGTATGCACAGCATAAAGTAAAAAAATCAGAAAGCTTTGATTATGAAACTGGATCAAAAATGCTTTTGACAGCATTGATTGGGATTTTCTGAGACTTGTGCTCTTTGCGGTTGGATTTGGAGATAAGTTTACAAACTGGATCCTAACTTGCGTTACTAGTGCCAACTCTGCAGTTTTAATCAACGGTGAGGCCACGAGCTTTTTCAATCTTGAGAGGGGCCTCCGTTAGGGATGCCCTCTCTCCCCCTACCTCTTTATTTTAATCATGGAAGGCCTCAACCTTCTTCTTAAAAAGAGCTTCATGGAACATAAAATCTCTGGTATCAAAGTTACAAAGCTCATTAAGATGTTTCACCTTATGTTCGTGGACGATGTCCTCCTCATGACCAGCGTTGTCCTGTCTGAGTGGACTGCTATTCAGAAGGTACTTTCCAATTTCTGCACAGTCTCGGGACTCTCCATCAACCATTCAAAATCCACTGTGCACTACTGGGGGCTTTCGAACCCCGAACTTCTTTGCTTCAAGCTTTCCATCCCTTTCACTTTCATTGACCTGAAAGATGGCTTCAAATACCTTGGGTATTAGCTCAAGTTGGGAGCTTCCTCGCCCGATGAGTGGCTCTGGCTAGTCAAAATTTTTGAAAGAAAAATTGGTGGCTGGTGCAATATTTGGCTCTCATTGGGGGGTCGCCTAACTCTGATAAAGGCGGTGCTGGAAGGTCTGGCGGTTTTCTGGATGACCTTGGAGAGAATCCCAAAAATGACCATCAACTTGCTCCGGAGACTCACATCCAACTTTCTGTGGAATGGTCTTGGGAAAAAAACATAGTATGCATCTCTGCAGGTGGGATACTTTGACAAAGCCTAAAAAGGCAGGTGGATTGGGTCTAAAATGCATTTCTTCTTTCAATACAGCCCTCCTCACTAGCTCCCTTTGGAGAGCGGTTACTATTGATAGTATCTGGCATCGAATTGTTATTGAAAAGTATATTGGCTCTTTGAGTCTCTGTGATTGGTTTCGATTGCCATTTTTACAGCAAAAGAGGGCTTCGCCGTTCTGGAAGGGCCTGGTTGCAGCAGCCCCTGTCATTCTCCACTGGCTCCGTTGGAGGCCGAGTTCATGCACAAAGATAAAGATTGGAAGGGATAAAATTATAGGCATGGAAGGATGCTCAATTCTCTCCCAGGCCCTATGTACTAAGCTCGCTTCCTCCAACATTTTACATCTTGCACAGGTTGGTATTCCTTATGGATTTCCATTTCTCCCAGCAAAATGGAAGGGGAGTACTGAACTGTCTCTAAGGGGTGGGGAGGCAATTGAATGGTGCAGTTACATTGAAGCGCTGAACAGTGCTGGTATTTCCATTTTAGCGGAGCCAGATGTCCTGTTGTGGGCTGGAGGGGATGCTTCTGGCATCATTTCTGTTAAAAACCTTTACCTAGCACTGGAAAAACAACTGAACCTTGAGTCTGATTTTTCTTGGATCTTCCAACTCTGGAACTGGAAGCTGCCTCTAAAATTAAAATTGTTCATGTGGCTGGCTGGGAATGGAAAGATCCTCACTTGGGATGCGCTTCGCCGAAGGGGCTGGGAGGGTCCCGGCCTTTGCTCACTCTGCCGCCATGCACAGGAAGACGTCCCCCACATTCTTATTCACTGTGATTTCTCATCGGAAGTTTGGAATAGAACGCTAATTTTTTTCAAGCTATCTCTCTCCTGGAAAGGCGAAACT
The DNA here is from genome assembly GCA_900067695.1 of Picea abies. Classification (NCBI taxonomy): domain Eukaryota; kingdom Viridiplantae; phylum Streptophyta; class Pinopsida; order Pinales; family Pinaceae; genus Picea; species Picea abies. The sequence continues at coordinate 6,458 of CBVK0101039867.1, read as the reverse complement.
CTCTCCGACTGCTTCAAGTCTTGGCATTCGAAAAAATCTTCGCCGAATGCATTGGCGGTCTTTGTTAGTTGGCATCTCTGGATCGAGCGTAATAATGCTCTCTTTGAGGATCGCACTCCTTCTCCTCTGGCTGTTCTGCACAGAGTCCTGGTCTCCTTCAACTGGCAACCTTCATCCTTTAGGCCCCCGATCCTCAAAGCTATCGATATCTTTTTGCCTGCTGGGCACTCCCTGGCGTGTTTTGATGGAGCGGCCCTCTCATCTGGCAGTTGTTGTGGTGCTGGTGGATACTTTAAAGCGCATCCAAGCAGAATCACCAAGTGGTACCTAAACTGTGGTCCTGGATCAAACAATAAAGCAGAACTCCTGGGTCTTTAGACTTCCCTCTGGCTTGCTTCCAGGTGGCAGATTGACCATTTGCTAGTTTGTGGCGACTCTCGAGTCATTATTGACTGGATCTCCCAAAAGGCCAAGCTCCAGGCTGTCCACATTGACTGCTGGAAACAAAGGACTCTGAAACTCTCCAAAGGTTTCTCAAACATTAGATTTCAGCACATCCCCAGGGCGTTCAATGGTGTGGCAGACTCCCTCTCAAAGAGATCACTAACTGCAGAGCCTGGCAAACTCTCGATCTGTCATTGTGATGGAGGGACAGAGAGTCCTATCTCCATTCTAAACATCTTCTGATCGACTTGTGTACATTGCAGAGTTGAAGGTAGTGGCTGGGTGCTTCTGACCGAAGTCCTGGGACTGGTGTACATTCGCATTGCTGCTTTGCACAGGCTGTTCCTTTTGTTTTTTCTGCTGATAGCTGAGACCTTTGACTTGCTTGTAACAGAACAGAACCCTGAGCTATTGTTTTAGATCATATAGTCTCTGTATTTGGTGCACCGGCCACCATTATCATTGCGCCCTTCCTATTTTCTGGAGATTCACACAGCATTGTAAACGATCTTATACACTATATAATATCGAGAAAATTTTTTTCATGGAAAAAAAAGTCCAAATCAATAAGTGATGATACTCAATAGATTTGAAAAGTTATATTTAAAAATATTAATTTGAAAAATTTAATCTAACCTCAAGATATAGAAAAAAATCCGTCCATTAAGCTCGACTATTGACATGTATTTTGAGTTACTTCTACATATAGTTGGATAAAAGGTTAACTTATTTCTTTTCAAAACTTTTAAATAATAAATTTGTTTTTTTTCAAACTTTTAAATAATAAATTTGTGTTTTTTCAAACTTTTAAAAAAAGCGGGGAAGTCGAGGACGCCGGAAGTGCGAACGCCGAGGGTAAAACAGATTACGCCGAAGTCGAGGACGCCGGGAGTACAAACGAATTGATACCGTTCGATCCGTAACAGTAATTTTGATCCAACGGCAGATGCAGTAACTTAAACTGATTGGAACACGTGTTAGGGATCATAAGGTGAAAATCCCGGATCTCTCGGTTCGTGGGCTTCGCGTCCTCTTCCTCTTCAGGCAGCCTCCGTATATCTGCAGCAACACTTGTTTCCGTGGCCTTCGCTTCCTCTTCCTCTTCAGGCAGCCTCCGTATAACAGTTGTTGCGGCTTCTTCAGCGGCGCTTCCGCCAGTTTCTTCGGCTCTCCGTGGTTAGTTCGTGGGCTTCGTTTCCTCTTCGGGCAGCCTCCAGATATCCATGGGAACAATTGTTTCGGCTTCTTCAGCGGCGCTTCCGCCCGTTTCTTTGGGAAGCCACCTCAATCGCCTGCAGCGGAGGAGGATTTGTAGAGCTCGACATAGGCATCCACAGGTGCGCTTATTCGTCGCAGTACCCACTTGCCTGAATTTTATGTTTTCTGCTAAAAGTTTTTTTATATTATTAGGTTTTTTATATCTGAAAAAATTGTTTTCTCTGTTTAGGAGGGAAATTGATTCTGCGAGCGTGATCGACTCTCTCTCTCTTTCAGGCAGTGTAATGTAGTGTTGTGAAGAGCTCTGTTCATGTGCTGTTTATTGTCTCTGTTTGTGCCCGTGTGCGATTTGTCATATGTATGTTTGTGTGATTTGTAATACGTATGTTTGTGGGTCTGTCCTAACTGAAAGAGAGAGGGGAGAGGAGACACGTCACAGTGGCAGAACAGAGAATGGAACGGCTTTTGATGGGTCAACATAATCCGTGGCAGAACAGAGAATGGAACGGCTTTTGATGGGTCAACATAATCCGTGGCAGAACAGAGAATGGAACGGCTTTTGTGGAACAGGTATAGATAGCCTTTGCCTTTGTAGATTTTTATGGGTAATATATTTATATTTTTCTACCCTTCTTTGTTTCATGCTAGAGGATATCTCAGTCACGAAAGGGAACAGTTAAGTTTCATGTCAGAGAAGATCTCCTTCATAAAAAGGCAGAGTTAAGTTCTGGAATATGTTTCATATCATTTTTCATGTTTTTAAATCTATACTAGTTCAATCTCAATTGCCCTAATAAGAAGTTAAAAGACCTTGTTCCTTTATGGAATTTCACATTTTATTTTTAGGTAGACGTTGGTGATGTCATAGACAAACAAACATGACACTAAAGTATAGTAGATTTGTTTTTCAAATTGAATTCATTGGGATTTTCAAGATTGTTTGATTTGTATGGAAATAGCTAGCTAGATATTTACAATCATTAAGGTTTCCAAGATTGTTTAATTTGTATGGAAATAGCTAAATATTTACAAGAACATCTATAACTAACTTTTGCTAACATCTACAACAACAATTAACTAAAACCATTCCTTCCATATCCTTGTCACAAGTAGTGAATGTATATTTCTGCCTCTAAATCATAAAGGAATATAATTTTACTAAAGATTTATCTTTCTATATATTTATATATGTAACTCCCTATTTCCCTAAAATTTGTTCAAATAATAGAACAAATTTAAATTCTGTCATTTAGTTCCTTTATGACTAAATGGCAAGAGTCCTTAGTTGGCTGTGTTTTTCCATTTTCCCTGCTTTAAATTCTGTCATTTAGTTCCTTTATGACTTAGAGGCAACGAATAATGGAGATTATGAGCACGATAGGTTATGAGCAATTCTGTTTGGAAAATTTTGTCCCATTATGGAGGCCTATGATCCCGAAAGCATTGCCCTACATCTATTTGTAGTGCTCGAATTTTGATTATCAAAAGAAGGGCACTATAGACTCTTTCAATTTTATTTTCTCTAGTATATCAGTGGTTTTAGAAGGACACAGTGTTCTCAGTCATGCTCTCCCAAGGAATCATGCTCTCCCAAGGAATAATTCGGATAAATTAAAATAAAACCCTAGCTATCCACTTTGATCAACCTCATTGTCACATTTTGACCCATTTCCCTTGAGAAATGATGAAAATGCTCATGTTTGTAGTTTCACCAATAAGTACCCACAAAACAAAACCCATATTTGAAATGACAAAAGCAACATTACCCGTTGATAAAATTTCCCATTTGACAATTTTGGAGATACTTAACTGCTGTGTGTGATTCAGTGACACAGGTTCTCCAAAAATCTGTATAGGTATTTCAAATGAGATGCTCTATAAGCCTGGAGCAATATGTACTTTTTGAATAAAGAATGACATTGTCTAGAGAAAATTTTCAATTTTATTTTCTCTAGTATATTAGTGGTTTCGAAAGGAAGTAGTGTCCTCGGTCATGCACTCCCAAGGAATCATTAAGATAAAATTAAAATAAAACCCTAACCCATCCACTCTGATCAACCTCTGTCACATTTTGACCCATTTCCCTTGAGAAATGATAAAAATGCTCATGTTTGTAGTTTCACCAATAGTACCCACAAAGCAAAACCCATCTTTTAAATGACAAGAGCAACATCACCCCTTGATACAATTACCCATTTGACAATCTTGGAGATATACTTAACTGCTGTGTGCAATTTAGTGACACGTTCTCCAAAATATGTATAGGTATTCCAAATGAGATGCTCTATAAGCCCGGAGCAATATCTACTTTTTTGAATAAAGAATGCCATTGTCTAGAGAACTTTTTGATTTTAAATTCTCAAGTACCAGTAGTATTTTCAAGGAACAACCATGATCTCAACCTTACAAAATCAAGGGTATATGCAAACCAGTTTTTTTAAACTAGGTCGAGTTGACCAAAAACTGAGTCAACTCGGCCCTTTGCTCCGTTTAGGGACCAATGCCATTGTTTTATGCTTCCCTATCACACCTACACCCCAACTGAAATAGAAAGCTAAAGTACTCTTCTTGCCACTGCATCTCCTACCCAGTCAAAATCCAGAAAACCATGCATCAACTCACCATATCCTAAAGTATTAGAGTACATGCTTTGCAACAAAGCTAGATAGTTTCACAATAGTATCAACAATGACACCAGTGGTTGTTGTTGTAGCTATGGCTAACACTGTCTGTGGCACCTACTACTAAATTCTTGTCTTCTACATAAAAAGAGATTACTAACTTGTCTTACAGATTAGAACTGAAAATCAGAATCAAACTGAATAATTTAAGTTCAAGTTCAAAAAGACTCTCCGAGTCTCTTCCCTTCATAAAAAGCCTCTAACCCCTCGTAAACAAATTTTGTAACTTGGGCAGAAGACCAAAAGCAAATTTAAACATAGGACAAACTTGAAATACAGATGGTATAATTTAATTAACTTCTGACTTAGGAAAATAAAATTTAAGAGTTCCTGTTTGACATTGCCACAGAGTATTTGTTACACTTGGCTTGCACAGGTTTGCACTATGTTGTCAATGCCAAACAAATTCAAGTTGTCTGTCATGATCTTCCCACTCCCTCAGACCTGGAGTGAAGTAGCAGGAGGAACAGTTATGTCACACCCCAGAAAGCCTTCAATGCTACCACAAAATTGTAGGTGCCAAACACAAGGCTTCACAACAGAGGAAGGAAACGATGCAATTGGGGATACACCCACATATTCTGATTCCTATCAGGACACGTCTGGATGCTCCTGGACAGGTTGAAATGCCACAGGGATGTTCCCAACACTGGTCTGGAGTGCATCAGGAACATTCCCAACAATTCCTGTCAATCAGGTACAAACCCCAAGTACAGCCTCCCCCAGAGTGGGGGCAGGTTCCCACGCTACACTTATTTTAATTTTTAGTGCAAATTATCAAGCACCTTGCCTACAATAAACTCAGTTTCACGTGTCTCTAATAATATAGCACAAATTCTTCATCCAGAACACCGATTGAAAAAGGTGATCTCTAATAGAAAATACTTGCAATGCACCCATTGAGCATATTTAAAATTCAAATTAAAAATGAGTACTTTATATTCTCTTAAGCTGACATTTTATATAGCCTACAAATAACTTAAGTTTAATGATGAATCTGATAGGATGAAAATTTCTGCCCCTTTCATAAGAGCAACAAGATGAATTAGATATAAATCACAGGTTGACTAGAACAAACATTTATACTTGATATATTTTCTCCCCATTGCATAATTCTATATTTTATAAAATAGTTAAAAAGGAAAAAGTATCTCCACTCAGAAAAAGTGGTGATTTAGAACCAGTCAACCCCTGAGTCCTTCATGATAAGAACATGTGAGATGCAAAAATATCCATTAAGCATGTCTTATGTTAGGGTATGGGAAGGGATTTAATTAGTTCTTTAAGAACAGGAACGAGGGCCACACTCTTGTCAAACAATGATTAGATATAGGGAGGCTTCGTGGGTTCCCCAAGTATTATCTTTTATTTGTTTTTCCTCTGTATTTTCTAGCAGTTCATCTCCCACCTGCAGGCATTTCCCAGCAGCGAAAACCTTTCCCGATCTGTTGGAGGTGCTTCCACAGTCGAGAAACGAGTCCAGCAAGTTTGCCACTAACTGTAGTTGTGCTCATAATGGGATGCACTGCATGTTTGGATCAACACTAGGATAGCTAGGCTTTGATGCTCGGAAGTATAACTACAGGATACACCTAGGCTCTAGCATACACCATATACCAATAACAAGTTCTCTTACAACTGCAAGCACTACTCCAATAAATCACGCCACTGGTGATCTAAGACTGACATGCTAGCAATAAATGCATGCCATTGGTGATCTAAGACTCCATGAAGGCTGGAATGATTTCCTCAACCAAGCATATCAAAACCCCTTAAATAATGGACCTCATGTGGATCTTTTTGGTATATGTGTTGGATTATTTAGTTAGTGGAATGCCTTTCAATTCCTCATAAAGTGGATATGACCATATGCTCTCTAATGACCTCCTAGAACCACTAAAGGCTGGTCATTCCACTTAATAACTTATCTGCAAGAAAACCTTAAACCATGGGTCATCCCTTTTCAAAAGCCAACTAATCCATAAAAAGGTGGTTGCTCCTCTAAGAATTCTAACCAACTGCCTCAAATTATGGATTTGCTTTGCAAAAGGCATAGAATGCTAACCCTTTGACCATGTCAAAGGGATATGCAAACTCACTTCCTTGAAACATTCG
>CBVK0101039850.1:0-19091 GCA_900067695.1 Picea abies | reverse complement strand
CGGTCTGCTGAGGAGCTTTCCTACAACAGGGGACAATCTCCTTCTTGGACTTTCTGTGACAACTGAAGTGAAGGAAGAAGAATGTGAGGTGGCAGAATTGCTTCTCTGCCATAAACGAGAAAAAAGGGGGAGTTACCTACAGCAGCTTTTGGCATTACCCTATCATCCCACAACGCGTTTAGCAGTGCATTGTGCCATTTCTTGTGATTTTCAACCACCGTTCTCTTGATGATTTTGATCAAGTTCTTGTTTATTGATTCTGCCAATCCATTGCCCTGGGGGTAATAACTAGCAGAATACTTCAATTTAATTCCTTTTTCCAAAGCGAAATCGCTCATCTCAAGAGAGGAAAAGTAAGAAGCATTATCGAAAACTAAACAGTCAGGGATACCGAAACGAGTGATAATATTCAAATTTAGAAAGGCAATTACCTGGCTGGCGTTGACCGTTCTTAACACAGTAGCTTCAGACCATCGAGTAAATTAATCTGTGGTTGTCACAATAAACTTGTGTTGTTGCAAGGACGGAGGGTTGATTGGACCTATGATATCAAGGCCCCACTGCTGAAAAGGGGAATCTACTAAAACGGGTTGTAGAGGAAAAGTTGGTTTTTGTAATCGCCCAGATGCTTTCTGACAGATGATACATTTACAACACAAGGCATGGGTGTCTCTAAAAAGTGTGGGCCAGTAATAACCGGCTCTTAAAACCTTATGAGTGGTTGTGTCACCACCGAAGTGACCGCCAGCTTCTCCTGCATGCATCTCTAGCAAGACTTTTTCTGCTTTGTCTTTTTCAAGACAACGCATTAGTATGCCATCAAAATTTTGACGAAACAGAACACCATTAACCAGATGAAAGGAGAAAAACTTCAGTCTCAACGCTCTTCTTTTGGCAGGGTCAAGGTGACGGGGAGCTGACCCATGTTCAAGACAGAATCTTATATCGTCGTACTGAGGACTAACAAGGTTTTGTGCGCAACAGATTAGACTTTGATCGCTTTGTTCTAGGTTTGACGTATCACTTTCTTCTTGTTGTCTTGCTGTTGAATCAGCAACTAACTTTCATAACCCTTGGCCTCTCACTATCTAAGCTGGGGTGATTTCTAAGTCATACTCCTGCAAGGAGGTGACCCAGTTGGCTCTCTTTTCTCCTAGTTCCTTCTGCACTAACAGGTTCCTCACAGCTGGGTAGGGGACAATGACTTTCATCCTTGACTTCAAAATATAGGACCGAAAGTGCTTGACTGCTTTGAAAACAGCATAGGCTTGCCGATCTACCACTGGATAATTAAGTTCTAGGCCTTTGAAAGCAGAGCTCATAAAGGTGATGGGTACTTCATTGTTGTCGACATTCTTTTGGGTTAGGACGGTGGCATAGGAAGGGTCAGAACCAAAAGTGTAGAGTGTAAAGTCTTGGGAAAAATCTGGGCTCATGAGAGACGAAGCGTCTATTATGGCCTTTTTTATTGCATTAAAAGCTTGATTTTCTGAGGGTCCCCAGTGATATTGGGTGTCTTTCTAAATTAGGTTTTGCAAGGGTCTGACCATTTCGAAGAAGCTGGGGACAAATCTTCTCACAAAGTTAATCTGGCCTAAGAAAGACTGCATAGACTTTTTGGATGTAGGAGGGGGAAGTTTCGCGATGACTTGAGTCCTTTCAGGGTCAATAATCATCCCTTCACTAAACACAATGAATCTTAAGAGTTTACCCTTTTCTACTGCAAATATAGATTTTTTGAGATTCAAGGAGATGTCGTATTTACGACATCGCAATAGGACGGCTCGTAAGTGAGCTAGATGATCGTTTTTGTTTTTAGAAAATACAGTCACATCATCTAAGTAAACTACGATGGACTGATTGATTAAGCCCCGAAAATCAATATCCATTGCTCTCTGAAAGGTGGCACTGGCATTAATCAATCCAAAAGGCATTTTGCGATACGCATAAGTGCCCCACAGAGTACGGAAGGTAGTTTTTAATTGGTCTGGTGGAGACATCAGGACTTGGTTGTATCCTGAGAAACCATCTAGTAAAGATAGCCTCTAAGAACCAGATACCTGTTGAAGGATCTATTCCATGGGCAGGACAAGATAGTTGTCTTTATCAGACGCTCTATTAAGGTTTTGGAAATCGACGCAGAGTCGGATTTCCCCATTTTTCTTCCGGACTGGGACAAGGTTGGAAACCCATTGAGTGTGCCTAACAAGAAAAATTATCTTAGCATTTAGGAGCTTATTTAATTCTTTTTGGACGGTCAGTTCAAGTTTGGGATGCATCTTCCTCAGTTTTTGTTGAAAGGGTAAGGTTTGGGGCTTCATCGGAATGACATGTTGTATGATGTTAGGATCGAAAGTTTTGAGGTCATCATATGTCCATGCAAAGACATCTTTAAATTCTTTGAACAATTTAATGAATGCAGGTTTTTCTTGTTGAGAACATCCCAACCCTAGATTAATGCATTGAGGATTTTCATTAGTTCCTAAGTTTACTTTTTCATAAGATAACGAAGAACTATTAGTTTTACAATTGACTGTCTTTTTAAATTTATCTTGGAAATCGTAAAACTTCTCTAATCTAATTACAAATTTAGGGATCAAGTTTACCATATCCGATGAAGATTCAGGAGTTCTCAAATCTGGCATTACCGTGAAATCGCACAAATTGTCATCGTGTGTGTGTTTTTCTATCATCGCGCCTTGAAAGGTTTCTTCCATGTGCAGAAAGTTAATAATCTGTTGATCATCGTCAAATACTCTCCAGTTTGTGATGTTATGGGGAACGGATGTTCGAAAAAGTAGCTCGATGGAGAATGCGTCTGGGGACAAGCCTTCTGCAGGAAGAAGTTTAGAAGCTACATTAGCTAATAAATCTGCTTCAGAGTTATTCATCCTAGGAATGGAATTTATATTGAAAGCAGTAAATTTATTCATTAAGTTCCATACCTCGGACTGGTAGCTTTTGAGATGCGGGGATAAATAGTAGATAGAATTTCTCACCTGTCTAACCACCATTTCAGAGTCGCCAAAGACGGTTAAATTTTGAATATTCATATCCAAAGATTTTCTGAGACCTTGGAGTAAAGCCTCATATTCTGCGGTATTTTTAGTACATTCAAATTCCAACCTACAAGCCATCAATGTTTTGTTACCTACCGGATCGATAATGACGTAGCCTGCTCCGGCTCCTTCTTTGGACTTTGACCCGTTGAAATATAGAGACCAAATTTGATTTTCTTCGGGTACATAGGATCGTTGCATGGAAGGTGTTGGCTGCATATATGCTACAATCTCGAACTGCTATATTGGATTGGTGATAGGTGAAGCCTCTGCCATGAAATTGTCGAAGAAGGTTTCCATCCCTTGTACTTCAAGTGAATTAGTAGAAGGTGTATACGGTTCGTTGGGATCATTCAAATCTGTGACCATGAACTTAAGGTAGCACTCACGATTTACTTTGATTTTATTAGGCTTGCCATTTTCTGGAAGCCACAGATGAGACCAATCTGTTGCAAAATAACCATGTAGCTGCTCCGACCAGTCCCTGCTTAAAAATAGACCATACACTTTTGGAATATACACAACAATTATATCAATAACTTGATGAACCTTGGGGTTAGATGATAATATAATAAGCACATTCTTTAGTTCGCCTATAACTTTGACATTTGTCTGATCAAGTTGTATGATTTTTAAAGTCGAGGGTTCAACTTTAGCGTTAATCTTCTGGCAAACAGACCAAGGCATCACATTGGATGACGCCCCTAAGTCTACCATACAATTGTGCACGTTTCTATTAAAAATCTCGAAATTTAATAGGAATGAAGGTACATTTTTGCGAGTACTAGGAGTAGTAGCTTGTGGCTTTTCACTCGCAGTTTCTAAGGCTACTTTATCTACATTATTTACATTATTTACATTACTTACAGGAAGGCTTCCTTTATCTTGAGGATCAGGATTATTTTTAGTGGAAGTCTTCTGAGGGACTTTGTTTTGCACAACCTTGTTAGCATTAGAATTACCATTTTTGTCGTTCTCTGAAATATTTTGCAACATTTTTTGAAGAAGAAATGGAAACTTCAATAACTCATAAATAGAAATGTTAGCCCTTAACTTTTTAAGATCTTCAACAACATCATAATCTAAGTTGGGGTTCACATTACTCTTTTTAGTCTCAGCTGATTTAGATTGCTTTGGAGGCGAAGTTGTAGTGTTTTCAGTAGAAGGTTTGTTTGTTGTCTTACTCCTGGTATTATAAGGATGAATCGTCTCGAAGTTAGCTTGAAAGATGATATCCGAGAAGTGTCCAAAAATGTTTGGAGTAGACTCTTCTTCTTGAATTGTTTCTTTTTCAACTACCTCCTGAGGGATCTCAGGGGACATCAAGTTATCTTGGGCTTCTAAAATCGTTTTGAGGGCGCATTGCAGGCTCTCTAGATTTAGGCCTTCCGTGGTTGGATTAGGTCGGTTGGTAGGAAAAGTCTTCCAAAAAGGAGGTTTGTAGGGCCCTTTACTCGAGGAAGCTTCTTCGGTCGACCTTTTTAAGTCTATAACTTGATTTGATAGTTTTTGAACAACTTTAGTTAAGTTTTCTAAATCAGAGTTTTCAGGTTGTGTTTTATTTTGAGTGGGTTTGGGGAGAATCTCGATCTTCTTTTTGGAAGAAGAACTAGTCTCAGTTTCGTTGCTAGTAGATTCTTTAAGACTAAGTATGTATTTTTAAATCTGGCTTGCCTCCTTGAAGGCCTCTAACAATGCGGCTTTCTTAGATCGTTTAACCCAAATAGTTATTCTTTGATGCAAAGCTTTAGTGTAGTATGCTATTATAAGACTCTCAGTGGGCATAGAATCCGCAAGGATTCAGTTTTTAAGTGTTAAGAATCTTTGATTAAAGTCTTTAAATTTTTCTTTTGGGTTCATCCTTAAGCTAGAGAGATCCATGACTAGGACTTCCGGAGGTTTATCATCTCCGAATTTTTCCAAAAAGCACGACTAAAACTTTTCCCAAGACACGATGGTATGGGGTTGTTGGGCAAAGTACCATGTTGATGCATTACTCTCAAAAGTATAAGGGAGAAACCTACAGATGACGTCTTCATTTTCGACATTACGGAGTCTTATGGCTAACATAAACTTTTTAATGTGATCTTCAGTGATCTGTTTTGAGTCAGGGTCAAACTTGGGAAGCCATTTCTCCGAGTGCTTAGGTAAAGGGTGTTGAGCTCCAGGTACAGCTACAGCATCCTGATCAAGCCAGGGTCTAGCAGGGTTGTTCTAATTTTCCATTGGGGTAATGGGTGTGGAAGGCTAAGAAGGGGAATTGCCTTCGTCAGAGGAATCTCCTCCAGAAGAGGAAGGAGATGATGGAGGTGGTGAAGGAGGTATCCCAGATCCTCCTGCAACAGGATTTAAGATCTGTCGGATTCACAGTGAGGTTAGTGCCTCCTAATTGCTCTCTGATATCAGAGAAGTCCAAAGCTTGGCCCCACAGATGGTTTGGTTGCCTCAAACGGGCTAAGGCACTATGTTTTTTTATAAGAGATTGGTGGACAATCTCTTGTATGTCACCACCTGTAGGATTAGGGGTTGCTGGCTCAACTGTGATCTGTGGATTGTCAGTTGAAGTAGTTGTTGTTTGAAGGGGAATATTATCGTTTGAATGGATTCTAGTCACTATAGGTGATCGATTGGGGGGGGGGAGGAGTCTTGCGACCACCTCGTGCCATTAATTAAGTTCAAGGAGTCTTGCGACCACCTCGTGCCATTAATTAAGTTCAATCCCTCCTTTTAGCGCCATTTGTTGACGGGCGAAATCGACCGTCCGTCAACTGGAAGAGTGGAACTGGTCCGGGGTTGTCTAATAACCCAAGCCGTTTGGAATGAACCACCCTGATGGGTTTAGTGGCTCCGTTAGCCGATCTAAGGTCCTAAGAAAACAAAATAAAACTAATCTACAATTACTAATCTAACTAAAAATAAATAAAACAAACTAATAAACTAATCTAACTAAAACTAACTATTAAACAAACTAAACTAAAACTAATTATCAAAACAAACTAAACTAATCTAATTATTTTATAAATACAATCTACTAACTATACTAACTCTAACTAATTAACTATCTAACTACTAACTGAAATATAACTTATTCTCAAAATGTACAATATCTACAATTTACAAATTTAAATAAAACCTGAAAATTTCATTTATATTCTGCCCTAGAATAGAAAAAGATATTTTTTGTTGATTTTATGATTTTATGAACAAGAAATAATAAAAAAACTAACTAAACTAAATCACTAATCTAAACTTGAAATACTAATAGTATACTAACAAATTAATGAAAATAAATTACAAACTGACCTGGAGGAATGCTCCAGATTTACCCTGTGTATGATGATTGTTTTAGCTAATCGGAGGGAGGAAACCCGCACCGAATTATCCAGGAGCTTCTCGTAAATGATAGCTGTAGTGCTCTTTAAGTATGATTACAGGACAAACAAGACACAAAAATCACAACAATCATATGATTTATAAATCTCCACAGTTAGATAAACCCGTATGCAAAGACTTATACAAAATAATTCAATTGACGAAGAAGAGAAATCTGTCATTCATTAACTGAATAAAAGAATTGTTGTGTTTTTAGATGTTGAAAGAAATCAGACATGGATCTTATTAATTAAATCACATCATTCTACCAAAAACTAGGATAGCAAAAGTAGTCTATAATCAATTGCTAATGGCATGCATAAACTTGAAACAAAAAATTGATATTATGAAAGCGAAAGGTGTAGCAGAACATCAACTTCTGTCTCGGTTTGTATTAGGAATCCATAGCCTTGTTCTCCCACAAGTGAAGATGCCTCTTATTACAAAAATAATAAGTATTTATAGGTTTTCCACAGGGTAAAACCTCCCTGTGGAAGTTATCAAAACTGTTTACATAAATCTGGGCAAATATCCCCAGTTTAACTAAACTAGGAACCTATAATAAAACTAAAATACACAAATATTCTCCTAGCCTGTCCAACATATCCCATGCAATTCGAATTTACCTGAAAAATGTCAAAAATGGACAAGTTAGAAGGATCCTTTATTAATAAAATAATAAAAATATGATTCTATAGACTAGCTACAGAATCTTGCGATTCTGTAGCTGGTCTAAATAAGACACAGAATCAGCATTAAAATCGATTGAAAATCTTTTAAAGAATTAAATTCAACTAACATCCAATAACTATTTGAAAATGAATCATTGAAGTTGAAATTGTTATGCCATTCGAGATCAAACAAGATCAAGATCAATCAAATAATCATAGAGATACACGTACTCTATTTCTTTCGTTACCACAAAATCGAATGAACAGAATCATAATTAACAGCTATGAAATCTGTTGAGACCAATTTGAAACTGATATAATCAAAGCAAATTGTAGGCAATTGTCATGTTGCCTTATCAACAGGAGATATGATCGAATCCAACAAGATCATTTTCAAACCGTTATAACTGTATTGACATAGCAAACGATTCATGCCACCAGTGGATCGGCTCAAGCTGGCACGAAAAACAATTCAAATGAAATCATAACAGGATCAATTAATTGGTAACAAAATTCGTAAGAATTACCCGACCGTTTGTTATTACAAATTGGGCAAACAAGATCGATTGACTCTGATTCCATTCAAACAAATTATAACCGATTTTGATAGAAATAACCTAAGTCGACCAATTCGTTTTGCAAATTTAAATCAAACAGAGCAACAATTATAATCCGAATCCAACTCATAAAACAATCTTGCCAACTCAAGATATGGGACAATCCAATCAGAATAAGAGTGAATCGAACAGTTTTAACATAGTTATTATGAATCAAAACCATTCCATGATTTGGGCGCATTTGCACAGGCTTAAATGAGAGCATTGTTTTCATACGAAACAGAGTAGTTCTTTCCAAATTCAAACCAAACAAAGTTGTATTCCTGTTCTTAGAAGATTACATGACTCAACATATCACAAGATCGTAACAACCAAACTCATTGAAATCGTTTTCCAATCACAACATATGAACCATAACGAAATCAAATCCAAACATGATCGTATTCTAAATTGAGCATGAAAAACTTCCTGTTCGGAGTAGATACAAAACGAATTGAATTGAAAGAAAACCATTAGTTTTGTTAACTCAATCAGACAAATGAACAAATCAAATCCAAACAAAGACTATTCGAATCCAATAAAAATCTATCAATGGCTAAACTGAGAATGATCGACTCATGTGTCTAAAACGAAATTCCATTTATTTTAAGCAAAGTGAAACATATACAGGATGAACACATTATGATAGATCCATTTCGAAATATAAATAGAGCTATTCAAAGACCAAATTCCAATCACTATATTAATCCTGGTTATTCACAAAACTAAAATGATATCAAAATCCATACCTATATGGCGAGAAAATGGCTTGATTACGACAATTTGGAGTTGATAACGGCTGTGGTCGATTCAACATTCTTGAAAACGATGGAGCCAATTCTCCTCTGCTTTTTATCAGTTGCTTGGAGTTGGTCTCTTTGGCTGGTCAACATTGCAACTCGACTTTCCAGCGATTGAATTTTTTATTGGAGTAGGGGAACATTGATGTAGTATCGTTCCAACCATAAATCACATTGGTCACAGAATGATTGTCCGGGTTTCGGGAGAGCAGGCGAGGGTTTAGACATATTGCTGAGGGTTTCGTTAGGCAATTTAATCCCTGGGGAACTGGGATTGTTCCTTAGGTAGGGGGGAAGATTCGTCACGAAATCATAAGGTGGTTCAGGGCATAAACCCTGTGAGTAAGGGTATTCACTGGCTAGGAAACGTTCCACGTCAGAGTCTGAATCCTCACTAAGGATTATAGGCTTTGACTTAGAAGAGGGTTTAGGTTTGTTCCTAGCCATTCTCGAAATAAGCCGAGCATTCTTTTTACCCTTGGAATTAGCGGTAGGGTTTGCCTTGGCCTTTTTTCTCATAGGTCTCTTTATAGCCTCGGCCTTCTCAATTCCAACGTCTGGTAAGTCTATAGCAGGGTCGAATGAAAGCTTAGGAGAGGGCAATAGGATATGGAAGGGCACAGGTGGTTGGACCTTTGTTTCATTCACCATAGGCTTGTCAACCTAGATAGGGTTTCTATCATCAAAACCATTTCGAGCGATGAAATCTCTCCAGCTATCACCATGTAGACTTAAGTAATGAACAATGATAAGTTTAATAAGTCCAAGGTGGAACAGGCTACTGTCAGCCTTTTCCCTTTTAAACCTTTTCGCCATTTTATATAGGATGCATTGAAAGTAAAAGGGCATATTCAAATGGGTATCCCATAAAATTCATTAACAAGCGCACCATATCGACCTTCACAGGTCATGAATTGTTTGACCACCATCAAAATATCATGCCATCGAGGTTTAATGCACAGAGATGGGCATACCTCTGTCACAAGAAGTGACTTTGCGCGAAAGGAACAGTAATGGCCATGGTACCTCTTCGACCTTAGAATTTTTGAACCAACGCTGTCCCGAGGATGGTAACCCTGTAGCAGAGCTGATAAAGTCCTCATTGATCTCCAACTGGATGTCACCCACCTTGGCTCTACAACCATCAAAAGTCAGGGAAAACTGTTGTGCCACAACTAGATTAAAACCTTCAAATCATTGTATAAAGGTGAGCCATCCGTTATCTTCCAAATCTTTCTGGGAATTGTCAAATAACAGCAAGGCTTGGTTGTCGTTTGGCTCGATTCGCACGACTGGTGCCATGGAGCCGAGCACACGGTAAGTCCAGGGTTTGGATCATAGCACACACAAGAGAAAAATGCATGAAGGGTTATCCGAGCTAACAGAGGGGGACAAGGAATAAGGGATAGGCATAAATTCCATCGTGCGAAGGTGGTGGAGTTTATCTCTACCATGCAAAATAGTTATTGCCAAAGTACAACCGTCGGTTTATAGCTATTCTACCCATTATAGCATAGTTCAACAGTCATGTCACTTGGCCGACCAATGAATCCAATGGTAAGTGTATAAACCAACACGCACAATCAACGTTGTGCCATAGTTTTAAATCATCAACATTCAATTTGAAACCAATACCAAATATTTAACCATGCGCCAATGTATCATCTCATATCAATAGTTTAACCAATGTGCCGATGGGTCTTCATATAATCAACATACCAATAGTTATGAAAACATAAACATAGACATTATATTTAAAGATATATATGATTTAATCATAACCCCTATGTATTTTCATGAAACCAATGGTAAAGTAGGTCCAATAAAATGCAAATCCAAATGCCAATGCCTTACAAAATTAATGAAACCAAGTCACACAATCAATACAATAATGTTCAATGAGTATAGTTCGAAAGTTTTGCCAGCTACATAACGATAAGTGAAATGTAGGCGCAAAAGGCATATTGACAAGAAGGATCATGACAGTTCAAATAATGATTTCAATGTGACTTCGAAAGACTAAGTTTTCACGCTTACAGTCGTGAAAACAAAGCAAAAGAAAATGTGCAAATTTCGTAAAAATAAAAGTGTCATTGATTTAAAAATTGCGACGAAAAATTGATGTTTGCCAAAAATTGGTGTAGGCAGCTTATACGACAGTGGAAAAATGTGGATTGGTTGCCAACAAGCACATCTTTGTTGACATAATCCCCCCCATTATCAGTACGGAGTATCTTAATCTTACACCCATACTCATTCTCATCAAGTGCTTTAAATTCTATAAGGCATTCAAATACTTTTGATTTTAATTTCAAAAAAAATTCCCAAGTAAAGCAAGAGAAATCATCTATGAAGGTAAGTACATATCGAGCCTTACTGATTGAAGGCTGTGGGAATGGGCCCATAATGTCACTTTGAATCATCCCAAGAGGTGAAGAAGCTCTATGTTTCTTCCCTTTGTCAAACGTTTTCTCTGTATGCTTGCCAAGAATGCATCTTTGACATACACCGTTTGTGAATTTAATAGCTGGCAATCCTTCTACCATGTTTTCCTTGCTAAGTTGATGCAAGTACTTATAGTTTAGATGGCCAAATATTCCATGCCATAACCTGTTGATATCATTATATTGTGACAGAAATACAGTGCTAATAGATTTAGGAACAAAGTGGGAGAAGAAATACAAACAAGAACCGTGATCTGCAATTCCATGTGCAAGCTGTGAGCCTGTGGAAATGTCGGTAATCACTGCGGAGTCCGGAGTAAAATCCACCTTCCTTCCAGAGCCGGAATGAGTGATCTGATATATCAAGAGAATATTTGCAGATAGTGAGGGAACATGAAGCACATTTGTGAAGCATCCCCCTTCAAGATCAACAATTCCTTCTCTGCACACCTTTGCGGGTGTGGCATCTCCCAAGTAAATCGGGGATTTGGTGCTTTCTTTGATGGAGGAAAATTCATCTTTTGATGCAGCCATATGGTTCTATGCACCTAAATCAAGGATCCAAGCTGGTGGGGTGGATGTGACAGCCATTAAATCATGACCATCTCGTGCTCTCCTTCCCATTCTATTATCATCTTTCTTCTTTGCATTTTCGAGCACCATGAGATTGTGCTGCTGCAATTGCGTAGCCATCTCATCGATAGTCTTCCTCATGCAATTTTCTTTGGGATGAAAAAATTTGGAACAGTAGATGCAAAGTGTTCTTTCCTTCTTCTTCTTCTTACCCTTAGTCTCAGAAGAGTTCTCGAAAGATTGTGCGAATCTCTCCTTCTTCGATTCAAGAAATTTACCCATTCCTTTTTCCTTGTCTTTTCCACTGCTCTTTGGAGCATCATTAGCCACAAGTGCTTGGTTCTTGGAACGCTTGATGGCACCCATTTGGACTAACTTATCTTTCTCTTGAGTCAATGCTGCAATGAAATCATTCAATGGAGGCATTTTCTATTTTTCCTGAGTCAATTTAGATGCTTGAAAAGACGACACAAATACGGAATATTCATGGCCTAGTTTCGAGAGAATTGAAAGGATGAGTTGTTTTTCCCCTTTCGTGACTCCACATGAGTTAGTTCAATGAGGATGGATTTTAACTTGGTGAATAATTCTTGCAGGTTTCTCAAATGAATTGGACTTAGGGATATGAGTTCACTCTCCAGTTGATGCACTCTCATTACATCCTGCTTGTCGAATAGTCCTTCCAATGTGGTCTTGACCACATCGGGAGTAGTGCATCCACTGACATGAAAGAGGAGATCTATAGAAATTGATAGGAATATCAGCCAAATTGCTTCAACTAATTTATTGAAATACTTTATCTTCTCCACTGCAGGAGTCGGTTCTTTCTCCGTTCCCATTGTTACCCGGTAAAGCCCTTTGCTTCGGAGGAGCAAAGAGATCTCTGTCTTCCATTCGAAGTAATTGAAAGGATTTAGAATGAGTTTTGTGGGATGAGAGAGATGATCCATTGCTTCTTGTTGCACCTCCTGTTGATCTATACCTGCAAATGAAACCATGTACAACCCACTAGATTCAATCTAGCTCTGATACCATGTAGAATTCCTGCAAAAAACCCGATAGATCTAGAATTCTAGTTAAATTGAACACATGCAATTTGTTGATATTCAAGAGATGAGAGAAATATTTTTCTCCATAAATCAGAGAATTATATTAATCAAAATTGAATATACATGAGAAACCATCATCAAAAAGAAGAGAGGAGGTGAATATATAGAATTTCCATCAGAGAAATTCTAGTCAAAAAAAGCTAGAAATAGCTAAAATAGGTGTCATAAGCTAAGGGAGACCACATAGTTCGACCTAGACCACTAAAGATACAGGTCACACACTTATTAATTTCCAAAAGAGTCAATTGATGCACATTAGCTCACTTAAGCTCACTTAACTAACAAGAGAAGCAGTTCCAACTCACTTAACTGACCCGAAATAGTAGTTACTAATAATAGTAACGGCAAAAATCATTGATTAAGGAATAAATATCTCACTCAAAGAGGAGGTGCGCATTCCCCAATAATAGATGAGTTTTGCATGGGGGAGTTGGAATAAATCAAGAAAATCAAGAACCGGGAATTGGAATAAATCAAGGATAAATCAAGAAAAAATCAAGAAAAATCAAGAAAATCAAGAACCAGGAGTTGAGTCTTGATCTAAAATTAGCATTTTTTCCTAAAATCTAGGGATGAGGTGCTCTTCTTCTCTATGTGTCCAAATTATATGAAATAAAGTGTAAATGAATGTATTAACCAAGATCTAGGAGTCTAATCTAGATATAAACTAATGTAAGTTAGGATTATGCTCCAACAGAAGCGACATATATTCATTGTTTTATTTTCCTCGAAAGGGTGGAAGGTGAGGAAACCCATGAGTTTTTGTAGTTGTATGGATTGAAAAGAACCCTATTAGTCATCTAGTTTCTAGTTCTCTCCTTCGTTCTCCAATGGGTTACTAACAACACAACGAAATTCCTCATACTTTTTCCATTTGACGCATCTTGTAGGGGTTAAAAAAAATAGATGAAGGAAACCTCAACTTGAATTGATTCCCTTTTTTCAATCCTCCTAAAGATATATTCAACTAAGTGCTTGGAGGGGAACTCCTTCTATGTTATATTTTGGAGTGCACCTAGGTCATTGCACACACACCTCATGTATGCTCTAGGTTCTCAACAATTTACACAAAACTACACAATTTGAGTTGTGAACATAAACACATTGAGATGCCTAACAATTTAGCACAGTGGAAAATAAACTAGTAATTGGATCATGCACAAATGCATATAAATTTTATACCCAAAAACAATTCTTCTTATATCCGTAACAATGGGCTCTCGTACCAGGGCCAATGGCCCAATTATTACATGAAAGAAAGATACCAAGAGCACTTACAAAACCCTCCTGGTTTTCATGTCCAATTCTGGTCAAGTCCTTCCAACCTTATCCAACATCCTTAGCTTAGGTTCCAAGGCTACAATTGACCTTCCAGCCCTTGACCTGGTCCTCTCCTTGCTCACCAATCATCCCTATTCAACTTATCCAACTATGCAACTATGCAACTATATGCAACTTTATGCAACAATGCAACCTATGCAACTATATTGCAACTATATTGCAATAATTTTGTATGCAACTATATGCAACTATGCAACATGCAACTTATGCAACTTATGCAACTTTATGGAACTTATGAAACTTTATGCAACATTGTACCCTTTATGCAACTTTATGCAACTCGAGAGTGGGATGCTATCTGGGAATATTGTACCCTTGAAATCACTAAATCATGCATATACAATGTCAGATACTCATAAATACTTTTGTGATGCATTGTTGATCAAAATTGAAGAGTGTAGACCATGTATTTAAAACTATATCCATTTCATGCCACCCACATGGCCGATAGAACATATTTAAAACTATGTGAGTCATTTGGTTGTTGCCCAAAATCCTGTGAGAAGTGACAAGCTATGAAGAGGTGGAAATTGTTTCTTAATTCTCCTTGCACAAAGGATAGATGCATAGACCTTGTCAACTATTGTTTTGTATGTTATACCATATTTGGAAATTCATCACTTAATAGTTGCAACTTATTAAGTGATGAATTTCCAAATATGTGAAATTCCAGGATCATGGATTTCCAAACTATCGATCCACACTTGAACTCTTTGTTGGGTCTCAAATCCAGTTCTCCACTGAGCGTCGGGGGATATATGTTGATCAAAAACTACTAACAAATTTGTATGCAACTATATGCAAATATGCAACTATATGCAACTATGCAAATATATGCAACTTTATGCAAAAATGCAACTTATGAAACTATATGCAACTTTATGCAACAATGAAACTTATGCAACTGTATGAAACTTATGCAACTATATGCAACTTTATGCAACAATGCAACTTATGCAACTATATTGCAACTAAATGCAACTATATGCAATTGTGTTGGTACCGCAAACGTATATTGGCACAATAACTTATCTTCTTGTTTTAATGAGTGTAGGTACCACCAAATAGGTACTTGTCAGATCTATCTTCCTCGAGTGATGATCAAGATATACTAAGAGAGGTTGAAAGTGAGACGTGTTGTACTAGATCTACCGGTTCTAGATCAACTAGATCTGAAAAGGTAAGGAAAAGATTTTGTAAACACATGCAATTTTTTATTGCCAATAGAGGGTCATGTAATTATGATGCTGAGAGAATAGGTGACATTGAGTTTCCCTTGAGGTATAAACATCTAGTGCAACGATGGGAACCTAAGGAGCTACCTGAAGTGGACACAAATTTCTTCATCAGTGGGAGGATGTATCGCATTTCTCCTTTGTCCTTACATGGATTGGGGTTATTTTTCATGGATGGCGTAAAGGTCGGCTATGGAACTGTAACTGAATTGATGGAGTATGTTGTACCATTATACAAATACAATCATTGGTTGATGTTGGTTCGATATACGCAAAGTATGTGGAGATACTAAGTTGCTACAAATTATATACAACCAGTAGATAACAATCAAAATAAAGGGGCAGCTATGTATATTGATGGAAGGCCAAAAGCTACTAGAAACATTACGGTCTTTATAAATAGTACACAACTAGTGGAAACAACTAAGAAACTGAATTGCATATTTGAGGGGCGCGAAAGAAATCGTATATTTGTATGTGCAACAAAAACAATAGTTCCAGGTGAAGAGTTGTTGATCGATTACAACTTAAATCGAATAGATTGAGGGGGTGCCTCTATGGGGGTAAATATCGTACATACCATTCAACTCAACCTTTGATCAATCATTGTTACAATTTATCGCTACAATATTTCAATTTTTTACTGCCTATATTTCATTTTTCATTATTTATTTTCTGATATTACTGCAATATTTCTTTTTTTTAATCTTACAATTACTTTCATAACTCTTATTGATTAATTTATTTTGTCAACATCTATCCAGGGTGACCATGAAATATCACAGGCTACATCTGTCCAGGGTGACCGTGGAAAGGCACCCACTGTGCCTCAGCAGGTAAATGTTAAATACAGTAACAACTTATGACTACAACAACTAAATTTCAGAAATTTCATTTTTTTTTATGATATTATTGCAATATTTCATTTTTATAATGTTACAGGTGAATTTCATAACTTTTATTGATTGATTTATTTTGTCAGCATCTGTCCAGGGTGACTGTGGAAGAAAATCACCCACTACATCTATCCAGGGTGACCATGGAAAGGCACCCATTGTGCCTCACTAGGTAAATGTTAAATATAGTAACAACTTATGACTACAACAACTAAATTTCTGAAATTTCATTTTTTTTTCTGATATTACTCCAATATTTCATTTTTTAAATGTTACAGGTGAATTTCATAACTTTTGTTGATTGATTTATTGTGTCAACTTCCGTCCAGGGTGACCGTGTTTCAAAATCACCCACTACATCGGTCCAGGGTGACCATGGAAAGACACTCATTGTACCTCACCAGGTAAATGTTAAATACAGTAACAACTTATGACTACAACAACTAAATTTCTGAAATTTCATTATTGTTTTTCTGATATTACTGCAATATTTCATTTTTTTTTATATTACAGGTGAATTTCATAACTTTTGTTGATTGATTTACTGTGTCAACATATGTCTAGGGTGACCGTGTCTGAAAATCACCCACTACATCTGTTTGGGGTGATCGTGGAAAGGAACCCATTGTGCCTCATTAGGTAAATGTTAAATACAATAACAACTTATGACTACAACAACTAAATTTCTCAAATATTAAAGTTCATCTCATTAATTGTATTCATCAATGTATTGTGGAATGGTCAACGTGGGAGCGCTCCCACTAAGGATATTGATGAGGATGAAATATTTTATTCGAGTGACCCAATGACAACTGTAACGAAGGCCTTGAAGAAGGATAACATAGAATATCTATATTTTCCTAGCAAAAGACCCCTGACACACGAGGACGGGGCAAGAATTGTGGATCTACAAAATACAATAACCAATTTTGGGGTAAGTGGCATCTTCACATATTTTTATCAGCTATGACAATTTTATATCCGTTTTTTTTGTTTTATATCTTGTATATGATCTGATAAAGTAATTTTTTTCATTTGTAGGAGTTTTTAAACCCTGTGCGTCAGGAACTTTCCAATCCTACAACTGTTATAGGTAGCAGTGATGGTCCAATGCAAAAACAATGTCGACATAGCACAATGCAAGTGAGGCTTTTTGAGCCTCCCGAGGTTCCCCTTGAATCAATTGATGAGCAAAATGATTTTGACTGGCATGACACGCCAGAGAATGATGACTCGGAGCCTGGGACTCCACATGACTCCAGAGAGGAACGTATTGTAGATGGAGAGGAAACTATTATGAATGGAGTAGAATGAATTAAAAGCATCGAATCACTAGATGTCACCTTTTTGGTGGATGACGCATGTGTTCCGATCAAGATTCAGAAGATTGCAGGTAATTGTTAATTAATTGATTCATGTTTTTCATGAAATTGAAATGGACATTTGTTGAGATTATTATAAATTAATGGATAACACGTTTCTGCAGGAAACAATGTTTTCTATAGAAACTTAAATGACAAATAATTGGAGTTGTTTGGCCCCACCATTCGCACACGGTGGAATGACCAAGATAGAAAAAAGAAACATGATTTACTAGACCACATGGTAAACTTGTTCGGCAACACTTTCAACAAGAAAGTGGTTACAAAGTTAGCCAGCGAGAATTTAAAATATATCAGGGCCCGGTATAGGGAGAAATTGCAATTAGACCTCAAGCACGAGTGCCCTCCCATGGTTCCGAAGAAAGAGTGGAAGGCCCTAATAGAGGATGCAAAGGAGAAATTGTTTAAAAAACAAAGAAGACATCCACGAGTTGATCAAGAAAGGTACAACACATGTCATATTATCAATGAAATATGATCAATTATATGTTTCTTTCTTATTTTAAGTAACAATTTCGATATCTAATTTTTTTCAAAAATTCCATGTGTAGGCTACCAGACACCTCCAAAGAAACCAAGGCCAGAGTGGAAAAACATGGCCAACATAAACTAGGCCAGGGTGGCTGTGGAAAACTAAAATCCCAAATCATAAGATTTAAATGACTAACTGTGATTAATATTTATTTATCAGTAGCGAACAAATATATGTTTTTGTTATTGGTATTTTTAATGGTGTTATGCGTTGTAGTTAAATATGTTTGACACTTCTGCCACTGAGGAGGACCTAAATCTTGGTTACAAGCACAGTTTTAAAAGTGTGATTGAATATAGAAAAATCTTGGGCCAGACTCCTATCTCCCTAGCCATGCAGGTAAATCAAATGAATAAGGAAACCGCAGTAGCATGCTTGTAAAGTCTATTCATATTTTATTATATCACCCTTAACTAAGTATTTATGTTTTTTTTCAAGCAGCAGTGCTACTGCAGTAGTGAATCTAGCGGTATTCAGTAGAAACCACGTCATACAAGGGTGCACATGTCAAATGATAGTGGATAGGAGAGTACCCATTCTGGTATGTATGCTTCAGAACTAGAAATATTTATTGTGATTGTAGATATTTATTTCCTGACTTATACTTATATATTATCTTCTCAAAATTGAAGAGCATGTAGATTAGGAGGGTGAACTACGAGAGGAACCAAGTGGACAAGAAATTAATGCACCAACTGTCACAGCTACACAAACAGGTAAAGAGAAATAGTGTAATGTTAATCAAAATAATGAATTAGTTATTTCAATTATATTTCAACATATTGATACGATCATTTTTCGTTGTTGCACTTCACGACCCTGAAAACATGCCTCGATGCGCTTCTCAGCGACGTACCAGAAGTATGGTAAATGAGCGCATGGAAACACAAACAATAGAAGGACAGGGCACACGAAATACATTATCCTTGGATGATTATGATACCCCAATTGTCAATTTTATGAATGTAAAAAAACATAAATCAAAGAAAAATTAGATGTATAAATTCATGACTTCTATTTGGATGTTTATCGATGTTTATATGTTCATATGCTTCAATGTTTATATGTTCATATGTTTTGA